>OY723395.1:31787575-31817575 GCA_963210295.1 Ophion ellenae
GATCGTGAAAAAAACATAATGTTTGGGGGTCGAGGAAAAACTAAATATGGCCGTAGTTTCGGGTCGATTGGATGAATCTGGAACCCTCCATATAAACATATATATATACATATAGATAGATATATATTTAGGGAGGTTGTACAGGCAGGGAGGTCGTTACGCATCCGAAATGTGTAGCCCGGTAATTCCATAAAGTCATCGATGTGAACGGGCCACTAATGGCCAGCAAGCTCCCATACTCGTAGTGCCTTGCCTTGCGTACCAAGCTCACTTGGAATTCTACGTCGTAGAGCAGTTAGACCCCCACCCCCCTCTCTCTCCATGGCTACCCCGCTCTCTCGGACATCCACCCTCAACAGAGTTGCACACGCTAGTGCCTCCACCTTGTTGGAATATAGGGAAAGCAGCAGGCGATCGAAGGTTAAGATTCCATCTCCCAACCCATGCTGTACATGTATAGGGATGGGCTATTTTGGACCCATCGTATCCACGCAACGTTGGCGGTATCAGCACATCCGGCTGTTTCGAGAACTGTCCTTAAAGTCTTTTTTTTTTGCAAACGAATAATCGTTGATTTTACGGACACCCGGTGTTGGTGTGAGAAATCAGACGATAGGTGCAGTAACGCGTATACAGGGTGGCCCGAAAAGTCACATCCGAAAGGAAAATCTAGATGACTCGTGCCCAACATCTATGCGCATCAGCACCGTTCATCTACCACGATCTTTTTTACTCTTCGAGACAAAAGCATTTTTTTCATTCTTTTTTTACGTGTTTTGTCGTTACGAAGTGCACTGTTGAGCAATAAATAAGTGACCGAGCAGTGACGTTGATGCCTTGGATCTTGATCGCAAGTTAAACATAATAGGTTTGAGAGGATCAGACGCTGAAGTTCAGATGGTGAAAACAAAATACTTATGCTAACTTGAATGACTGCCAATTGTTTTTGACAACTTGTAAAAGGATAGTACGTAGGCAAAAGAGAAAAAAATTAAAACTTATGCTACAGGAGAACTCCCAAAGAAGAATGTTTAAATGCTTCTTTCTCGAAAAATAAACAAGATCGTAGAACATACATTGGCCTGATTCGGGTGGATATTGACACGAGACATCTGGAATTCCCTTTCAGACGTCAGTTTTCCGGCTACCCCGTATGCGTGCGTAGTCCCAGTTTTGTGTGCAAAAGGAGCCCATTTTACGAGCTATGCATCGGGGAGTGTGCGCATCAAAGTCAATTCTACGGATTTCAGCGAAAGCCCTTGCAAAGCAATCCCAAAAAGTTGGAAAAACAGACTAAGCGTGTGTATATATAGATGCATATCCGGTTTTAAAATATCATGAACCCCGGAATAAACCGTAGGATACGTTGCCTTTTTTCTTCTTTTTGTTTTTTTTTTATCCGTCTCTCACGTATATCCCTGCATACGAGAGGCTGTAGTACGTTTTATCCCAGCAAGATTTCTATTCCATCTGCAGGGGCTCGTTTTCCATTCGGCAGTACCGGGGAAAATAGTTGGAAAAAAGAAAATAAGGGGTAAAATAATTCGGGATTCGAGCGACCGGGAAAGAGGCGCGCTTATAGCACACCAACGTGTGCATTCGTAGTCGAAAGAGCGGAAAACCGTATCGTGGCAATGTCAAGGAGAAAACGTCCGGGTCCCTCAGTCTTTTTTTCCCGTAGGACGATTCAATCCACGTGGGAGAAATCAGTCAGTCGAAAAGTTTTCCTCCCTCCTACGAATATAGGTCTCGCTGGAATATATGTTTCGATGTATCTATTTATGCGTGGCCGTCGCAATAACCTGCAAATCCCGCCAATGGTGCCCTCGTTCCTGTTCAAGAGCACTGCCATCCTAAATGACGAGATACCCAATGAAGGGAAACGATGAGCTACACATATGCAGGTGAATATGGAAACGGGAGAAACCATATTCGAGTAACGTGAGAGAGAGAGAATCAATGATCCGCAAAGTTAATCGGAGCATGAAGGTAAACATCGAGGATTGAAAATAGAGGGGAAGGGGAGAAAGATGAGAGAGAGAGAGTGAGAGAGAGAGAGATCGAAAAGATATGTTAATCAGTGACTAAATGCTAGTGATAATGATCCTCTGTAAAATCGACGGACAGCCCAAGTCCATCGTACCAGTGCTGTTTGGAATCCAGTAGATAGGGCCCGTGTGAAGTCAGACCGCCACATTGCCAGACTCGGGGAGAAGAGCAACGGGGCAAAAAAGATATTCCGGTGTGATGAAAATACGAGCCTCGTTTTATACCTCATATATATGCACATATACATTCCCTGATGCATATATATACATGTGTGTGTGTGTGTGTGTGTGTGTGTGTGCGTGGAAGAGAATAATACCAGCGCGAACAGGCGGTGCGAGTCTCGCAATAGGGAACGAGAAGAACGCGAGATTCTCGCGCGTCTCGCTCCCTTTTGAATACGAAAACGAGCTCGTGCGCTTAACATATTCAACGCGATAAAACAGGACCAGGTGAATGCAGTTTTATATACCGGGTATTCGGCAAAAGTCTCGCCCAAACATTCTCTGGATGGATAGCCCACGAGATTCCTGAGAGAAAAGTTCTCAGCCACTTTTGTCTACGACGCGTCGTTCATGAGGTATCGATTCGTGAGTGATAGCCAACGAGAGAACGGCGGCGAGAGGACCATACCACGCCTAGCGTATGGGCGTGCGCTCCCCCCCCCCCTTCTTGGCTACTCTCGAGCGCGCGCCCTATTGGCCGTCGCCAATTGAGCGATATCCTATGAACGGTACGTCGCAGGTAAAAACTGATGGGGACTTTTCTGTACAAAATTTCGCACGCCATCCATTCCTGACAAAATTGACTCGGACTTCCGGACCACCGTGTACATGTAATCTCGCTCACATCCGAACCTTGTGCTTTCCGCGACTCTCGTATACACCCGTACGGATAATATCCTTTTCGTATGTAGCCCTCTGAGTATATGAGACTTGATACAGACGTTACAGATATGTACACGTAGCATAGGACCATATATTTTATATATCCACATATGTCGGTGTATACACGCGAAATTGACTCCTCCAGACTTGTCTCTGATATTAGGAAATGTTACTCGTTTACTATCGCGGGCCTTCCCCTTACGAAACTTTCCGTACGATGCTTCTTTGGACTCGGGCGAAGTAACGTTCAAAAGGATATGTCACTCGAAGTAACTTGGATTCAGCTCGATATTTATCCGTGGGCAAATATTCGTACGAAGCTGCCTCGTAACGTTTACGACGACGGTACACACATTTGTACGAATATTAGATGGAACATTTCAAAGGAAATATGCATCACTGACAGTCTGTGAACACCCGGATAAACGTATATTGGAGATGGAGAATGATCGGACAATTAATGGCCAGAGGTGAACAGAAAAAAATGACAAGTTTCACCGGAACAAAAAAGGAAAAAGTGATGAAGACACGACCAAGCGAAGGCCGCGATTCCCTCGACCCACCAGAGCAAACTTTAAGCGCAAACGTCTTCGCGGTGACTTTGCGCAGAAAGGGGGACGGAAAAAGTAACGCAAGCATATCGGAAGCTCGTTAATCGACGATGAGAAAGTTGGTCAATGACACATTACGATAACGACAGTGGTAAAAGCGATAGTCGTAATAATATCCAGCGGTATCCGTTGAACGACGATGATCATGATGATGACGACTGCTATGGCCAGAAGTTCCATTACGGGGAATAAAACCACTCTCGAACTTGTTAGTAAGGCGAGTAAAAGAACAAAGGTGCAAGGAGGGATGAAGAAGTAAAGCACTCTTGTGAATTCGAGTGGAGAAAGTGCTTACACTGACTGAGCGATAAGACCAGTTGAGCGAGGGGTGAAAAAAAGCAAGGGCAAAGAAGAAGAAAAAGAAAAACATTCATATGTATATGTATATATATATATGTACGTATGAGGGATAAGACCATATAAAGTAGAGAACGTCCGGCACGATATTACCGTCATACCTTTCCCATAAGGGCCATTCCATTTTCCCGACCATTTTGAAGAGATGCCAAAGAAAAGAGAACCGCCAACCACCCCATTCCCTCTGCACAGGCGCTCTCTTTTTCCCTTATCGAAGAGCATGCCACTATTATCGAAGACGCCTCTGGGTTCTTCGCCATCCGCAGCAATAATAAACCCTGCGTCTCCTCTGCACCATACCACTCCATTTTATTTTCAACCCATAACCAAGTGCCGGTCTTCAGGACGGTCGGTCCTATTTGGGGCTGCTCTTCTGCAGCGCCTGCTGGTTTCCCATTCGCCCCAAGATCGAAAGAGGAATACGAGTGCATTGGCAATCGCAGGGATCCAAGTTCGAACGAGAGAGCAAATGGAAAAGGGATCGCTTTGAGCCACCGGCTTGATGGAGTGACGCACAAATGCGGTAACAAAGGTAAGGGAAGCAGGTTGAATGCGGAGACGGATGAGAAAAGAGGGTTGATTGAAGGATCAAGATACGGGAAGACAATGGAAAGTCGGAGGGAACATTGAGTCAGTTTTATACGCGACTTTGAGACATCTATGATGGTTGCGCTTGATGTAGGGGCTGACTGATGAGACACCAAGGTCATGATAGGAATTAGTAGGATGAAACAGTCGCCTGATCGATGTGGATATGTGGTGGATGATCTATATAGGAGTCGCGTTGCCGGGGTAGGATGAAGAGGGAAAAACGATAAGAAAGCGAAGGTGAGCAGGATGAGCAAAAACAAGCAGAGGTGGAAGAGCAGACAGGAAGAAGGAAAACGGATGAGGAGCAGGAAGAGACAAAAACTGCGAGGCGAGAAAATATAGCCGGATCTACACAACAGCATTCCCTAAGTCGATCAAAATCCGTTTCCGAACCCTGGTTATCGATTCCAATTAGTTTATTAACGGCTGAGATATGGTCGATCAAAGTTTTGGCAAATCGCAAGATCAACTGTCCAGACCTTCGAAAATGCATCTTTTCGGGTTGCGGCTTCTCCAGAATCTCCTTTTCGACCTAGGAACTTTTATGTGGGCTCATTTTGCGCGTAATCGATCTAGCTTTCGAATGGATTTTGAGCCGTCCGGCTAGGATCATTTGCCAATCCGGTGGATCAGCCCAAAGTCAGCCACGGATTTCGCTACTTTTTCTGAGTATACCTAATTTTCCTACCCTCTGGATGTCGATTTTCGGGTGGAAGGAAATTTTCGGGTGGAAGGTTCATTCTTTTCGTTATCATTTTCTCTTCAAAGTGCCTGTTGCCTTAACGAGCTCCGACAATTTTTCGATTTTTGGCAGAATTACAAAGAGGAACCATCGATTTTTGCCAATTTTTCCAACTACCCCTTCGCCTCTGTCGGCCATTTTTCAATCGCACTTTCCGGAAGAACCAATTGAAATATCTCGATGAGCCCATCGCCATTTTCGAAGTCTACCAAAATGGAAATGGCGTTACAGAACTCAAGTGGTTAATAAGCAGCGGAGATATGACCGATTAAAAAATTGCGATTTCAGCGTTTTCACGAAACCGCCGGATGGTGGACAAAATAAAAACTTCCAATTCTCACAAGGAACATCACTTAAGTGTCCGCCTTCGATTTTGTTGAACCTCATATTAGCGATAAAGCATTGACAACTATTATACACGTCTTTTTTTTCTGCGGAAGTTCGTTTTTAAGGGGGGAAACGACCCTTCTAAAAAAGACGTGTCACCTCTTAATAGTTTTTTTCAATTATTCTATAGCGGATTTTTCATCACTTTACATTAGAAGAATTTTGATTTTTGTTTCATTCAGATCGGTGGACTGCTTGTGGGTGAAACTGCAAAACCACCGCCCGAAACGCCTTTCTTTGAAGGGTAATTTTTCCCCCTTAAAATCGTTTTTCCGCAGATAAAACAAATATCTGCGGAAAAACATATTATAAAAATATAGAATATAAAATATAGAATATAAAAAAAATTATGCGTGTCTAATAATTTTCAATGCTTTATCACATACCGTAAAACTTTGAACAGATTTTGGAAGTTTTTTGTAGTTAACTTTTTTTTAACATCCTAGATACTAAGTTTTCTTGCTCGAATAGAACAGTGTGTCCTATGGTTATCAAATGTATAAGAAAGCCAAGCTCCACCACCCCTTCACAATTATATATATATGCATTTTTTAGTGTCAAAGTAGCCCCGAGTGTGGGGATTCTTCAACAGGGCATCGAAATGCAACTTATGTCAAAGATTAAGGGGTACTTTGGAATCATTTTGATAAAAAAAAATAATATTTTATGCATTATACATGGAATTAATGAAAAACAACGATTTTTTATAACCAAATTGTCATCGTTATAAAGGCAGCAGAACTCGAACAATTTTCGTCCAATCGACTTGGAATTTTAACTGTAGCTTCGTAGATTGCTTAAACAGTCAAGTACGAGCGCTTTTTTCGATGCATCGAAATTGTAATAAAATATATCGCTTTTGAGATGAAAATTATGGTAGAAAAACCGAACTTTTTTGCAAACTCGTCTCTATTTTTCTTTTAATTATTTTTTAATTCCCCCCGTACTTGACTGCTAAAAATAATATAATCAACGAAAATATTTCACTCTTAGTTTCGGGACGGAATTTACGACAGTTCTACTGCGTGCCGCGGAGAGGGTTGGCTGAAAATGAGTGGTGCTATAGTGACTCGTGCGCCGCCGTTTTGTATACTTTTGACAAATAATTTTTTTTTTTTTACATTCTTCAATACATACCTTATAAAACCTAAAAGCTCTTTTGACCATGTATTTTATTCCTTTCTTACAAAAAAAAATCCAAAGAAAACGGTCGAAAATGGGCAGTTACAGTGGTGCCCTCCCTTGAGGAAACATTTACATAAAAATATCAAGTACCTGGGGTGCTATTACAGGCACCTAATGAGTCTTATAATTGTCATTGAGATCAAAATCAACTTGAGCAACATTACAATCAACTTTGGCAACATTATAATAAACTTGAACAACAAATTGTTGTTCAAGTTTATTCCCCGCACTCGCCGACCGCCACAGAAGTCCAAGCGGGCTCGCTGCGCACACATTCTAAGCGTACTTTGGCGCTCTGTCAAAGTAGCCCCAAAAACTGGCAAAGTAACCCTGAATGTCAAAGTAGCTTTACGGTATATGAGTTTTCACAAAATCGGCTTCCGTTTTACACTTCAGTGATGTTCCTCGTTAGACTTCCAAAGGCCCTATGCGGTGTGAAATCAATCACCGATTGCAAAAATCCCGGGGCCGCTTGCTGAAAATTGATATCTCACAAAAATATTCCCCAAAAACCCTTTAGCTGATAAACATTTTCCATCTCTCGCGCCGTCCCTTGCCACCAGGCATGCACAGCTTGGTGAGCACTCACCGACGGATTCGTCCATGCGTACCAGTGAGCTTTTGGGCAAGGCGGGACGATAATGAGACCAGAATCGGCACGCTCCCCAGAGAGAAACTTATACGGGATGAGGAGGCGATGCCGCAGGAACGAGACAGCCAAGAACGGAGAGAAGGAAACCCAGGGACCGGAAGTATAAGAGCCCGACGGTGTTTGGCGCGGAGAAGGGCTAGAAGTGGGTTGAAACGTCCGTCTACTGTGACCCATTCCCCGTGTTTTATTCCCCTCGGGGTTTCGAAGTCTTTAGCTCGAACGACGACAACGTTGAGGAAGCAACCGCGGCGTATGCCTGTAATTAAACTGACGTGCGCCTGCTTCTTGTCCCGGGGCCACGCGGCTCCGGAGCTTATTTCGAGCAAGAGACGGCTTTTCCAACTAGCGAAGGCAAGGTACGACCGTCAGCCAAGTCAGCCGAGCCTCCAAACGGATGTACGCGTAAAATGTACGCCCCCCAAACTTTCGCCAAATGTTTCGCTTCGCGCCCCCGTCGAGAAATTTCAGCCCCTGAGCGACGTCAACCAACCGCGAACACCTTTTCTCTCCTTCTCGTTCGGTCTCTTTTCTTCCTTTCTCAATGAGACGTCGAATTGCCTTCCTTTCTTTCTCCGTCTCTCTCCGGATCGTTCTTTTCGGATCTCTCGCCCCCATCCTCCCCATCTTCTCACCCTCTGTCTTTGCTTTAGCTCTTCTGCCGTTTGTCATCCCTTTGTTAAAGCCGGCGATTACACCGGGCAATGAAACGCCAGCTTCCGGGCAAATTCATGTCGCGCTCGCGTCAAAGCCGCCCTCGATTCGGTCCTTATTTGAAGCCCTCCCCCGCCCCGCTTTTGGCCCTCTTTGTAGCCACGTTTTTCCAACTGCTGAGGGCCGGGCGAATCGACTGCAGACTTCCATGCCCGTAATGGTAAAATACGCGGAATTATCGGGATACTCGTCATCCACAGGTTTCAATCTCGAAGTCTACTTGTTGCGGCTGCGTTGGCTTGATTTCCAGCCAAACCAGCCCGAACCAAACAAACTTCAAAGAACGAGCGTCTGGCAGACGTGCCGTATGTTCTGCTGTCTTCAGATGGGCTCTTTCTGAATTTATCTGCAACTGAACTGAACTTTCGTACTTTACTGGGATTAAAAAAAATGAACAAGTCAGTATTCTTTTGAGCATCTCTATGTTGGACCTCTGCATCAGTTGCTCAGGCTGGACATCCAAGCGAGGATAACTCCAAAGCAATATCGCAGCTCTGTCTAAATTGATCTGCAACCAAACTGAACTTTCGTACTTTATTAGGACTTTAAAAAAAATGGAAAGGTCAGTATCCTTTTGAGCATCTCTACGGTGGAACTCTGCATCAGCTGCTCAGGCTGAACTTTCAAGCGTTTTGTTCCAAGGCTTGGTAGACTCTCCATATTTTTTGCTGTCTCCAAATGAGCTCTTACTGAATTGACCTTCAACTGAACTGAACTTCCGTACTTTATGAGCCCTTTTCAAAAGAACGAAACGATCAGTGCCCTTTTGAGCCTCTCTATGGTGAACCTCTGGATCACTTGGTCAGGCTGGATTTCCATGCGAGAATGAATCCAAAGCAACATCGAAGCATCAGGGTTTGGCAGTTGATCTGCAACAGAACTGAACTTTCGTACTTTATTGGCACTTGAAAAAAAAAAACAAAAGTCAGTATGCTTTCGAGCTTCTCTATAGTGGACCTCTGGATTAGTTGCTCAGGCTGGACTTCCGTGCGAGGATAAAGCCAAAGGAACATCGAAGCATCAGGGTTTGGCAGACTGTCTATATTTTCTACTGTCTCCAAACGGGCTCTTTCCAAATTGATCTTCAAATGAACTGAGACCCGTAATTTATTAGTCCTTTTCAAAAGAACGAAACGGTCAGTGCCCTTTCAAGCCTCTCTATGGTGGACCTTCTGAACACTTGGTCAGGCTGGATTTCCAACTGTAGCCAAACCTAAAGTAACATCAACGCATAAGGATTTGGCGATCTCTCCATATCTTTGGCTGTTTCCAAATGGGCTCTTTTTAAATTGATCTTCAACGAGACTGAAATTTCGTATTTAATTAGCCCTTTAAACAAAACTAAAAAGTCTGGATCAGTTGCTCAGGCTGGACTTCCAAGCGAGGATAAATCTAAAGCAACATCGAAACATCAGGGTTTGGCCGACTGTCCATATTTTCTACTGTCTCCAAACGGGCTCTTTGTAAATTGATCGTCAACCGAACTGAACTTTCGTACTCCATTAGCCCTTTTTAAATGAACGAAACGGTCAGTATTGTTTCGGGCCTCTGTATGGTGGAGCTCATCACTTGGTCAAGGTGGCTTTCCAACCGCAACTGAACCCAAATCAACATCAAAGCATTCGCTTTGCAGACTCTTTATCCTGTCTGCTGTCTCCAAATAGACTCTTCATCCTGTCTGCTGTCTCCAAATAGACTCTTCCTAAATTTCTCTCCAACGGAACTGAACCTTGTTCTGGTTTTTTTTCCTTCACCGTACGAATAAATAAGTTTGGGCACCGTGTATGCCTGAGTTTCCTCATGAGAATTGGATTCAGAAACGAGCTTACCAATCCGTAATTCGCATAGGCGATCCTCCGGTTTTAGAATCGACCACATTCCAGCCACACTGTGCAAACGCTGTCTGGATGTTCGTGTATGTCTGTGGGTGTGTGCGGGGCTCGGAAGTATGGTAAATATGTCGCCACGTTGATTGACTTCAAAGCGAACGTAGCCTCGATAAGCGGGACGAGCTCTCGGCAGCCGCTGGACCGATCTTTGATCAAACATTGACTATTCGCCGCAACTTCACCACTGTGCTATGAATGTCCGGAGTTTGGTTAACGGCGAGCTGGCGTTTTCTACTTGCGTCCGAACCGAGTCCCGCTCGTTTGCCCTGTACCCGCTCGACCAGACACCTTACACTTTTTACGAGCCCGGGCTTGTCGGGCCAACGATAGCCATTTTTTTTCCTTTTTTCTCCGTCCAGGACTCGATGTCCCAAATGATCAAAGGGACAAGAGCGATCGACTGGAATGTCCGAGTGAAGGAGAGATATTACTTTGGATGTAATGAAAGAGCGTTGGGACCTTGACGACCTCCCATGACGGCGTGAACCCGGGCCAATATACGGATGGGTGAC
The DNA here is from genome assembly GCA_963210295.1 of Ophion ellenae. Lineage (NCBI taxonomy): Eukaryota > Metazoa > Arthropoda > Insecta > Hymenoptera > Ichneumonidae > Ophion > Ophion ellenae. The sequence continues at coordinate 31,798,146 of OY723395.1, forward strand.
CGCGCACTGACTCACTTCCGGTGCTCAACACAACTGAAACTCAGCTCAGCTTCATGGGGCCGGGATGAAATTCCGAACTTTGAATGATCAGAACGCTCAAAACTCCGAAAGAATTTTACACGAAAGACCAAAACTCCGAAAATCTGAACGGGGCCGGGTTGAAATTCCGAACGTTGAATAATCAGAACGATCAAAACTCCGTAAATATACTACCCCGAAAGATCAAAACTCCGAAAATCTGAACACCGTCAAAATAATTCGGCTATGGAAGTTTCAAAAGTTTCAACATTTTGAATAAATCGACGAATTATTTCGAGATGTTTTTTTTATTAAGAAGTGATTTTACGTCAATTTTGAAATTTGTCTAGACAATGTTATACGTTATACATCATTTACAGTCAACTGTGTAGACTTTCGCTGGCATAATCTTGACGAACCTTGTAATTTTGGAACATTAAAATTAGGAATTTTAAGGGGAGATATACACCTAGATGGTCGAAAAAATCGATGTAGAAGCTATGAACATTCCGTCGACCGTAGAAGACCTACACTGTGGGCCTGGTATCGATGATTCCATGTAAGTTAACAAATTTCATGATTTATTCATTCCCAAATTTTCAAACGCGTTTTTCTCAAAACCACGTTTTTCAAATCGGTACCCAAAATTTCTCGAAAACCAATGAACCGATTGCCTTGAGGTTTTTTGTGGTTATTCTTTACACCATCATCTAGTACTTGTCATAGGATTTTTTTTCCGTTACTTAGTTTTTGTTTTATAGGCAAAATAATAACTAATTTTTGTCCCAAAAATCACTATTTATGTTCAAACGTCCGCCATTTTGTCATAAATCGATATTTTCAAAATCGGCTATGACAAGTACTAGATTATAGTATCTAATTTAATAATCTTTTTGGTTTTTTTTTTCAGATGATTTTTGAAGAAACGCCAGTGGGTACCGTATACGCAGATTTTTTTACGACGCTCCAAGGATCATACAATATCCTTGTATTTTTTTGATATTTTTAAATAAAGAAAATTGAACATATTATGGGATGTATATACGTTTAGATGATTAAAACCCCAATCCGAAATTTCAAATAGTTTTCCTTGAAAAAATTGACAAAAATGACCTTTTTCCGGGTCCTAGGTGTATATCTCCCCGTAAACCGAAATCACTTCTTGAAAAATAAAAAAATCTTGAAATAATTCGTCGATTTATTGAAAATTTTGAAACTTTTAAAACTTCCATAGCCGAATTATTTTGACGGTATTGATTTTCGAAGTTTTGGTCTTTCGTGTTAAATTCTTTCGGGGTACTATTCTTTCGGAGTTGTGAGCGTTCTGACCATTCAAAGTTCGGAATTTCAACTCGGCCCCATCTTGAATTTCGGAACATTAAAATTCGGAATTTTAAACCGTCGAAGCATTCAAAGTACGGAATTTCAACCCGGCCCCAGCTTCATCAGGAACCAAGCCCAAAAAAAGCCCAAAACAGAAATCAGGCCTTTCAAACAACAAAATGTTTTGGATTAAAAGACCAAATTTCCTCAGAATACCAAGTTACCAGATTAATTTGCCCACCAAATGACAGACACGCTTTCATTTGCAGCCCGCAACATTCTTTTGCCTGTCCAGTGCTAACCCCTCCCCCATTGTTTATCTTAATTGCCCCGATGGGAGAGCAAATGAACTGCGCGTCGTTTCGCAATATTTTATAGGGATCTGGTTGCGCCAAAACTAGCTACTAAAAATACGCGATATGGGAGTAGACAAGGATCGGCTCGTAAATTCTACCCTGCTTTCGGGAAAACCTGCCCCCCCCCCCTCTCCCCGTTATCAAGGGACGCATCACGGTCCCAGAGGGGTGATTGAACGGAGGGAAAAAAGACAGAGAAAAGTGAAAAACGGAAGAAAAAAAGCGTCTCGCCACTCCACGCTATCGGATTTCCCCGATCACAGCGCGAAATCTTTCGACCCTCCATTGGGAAATTGAATTGACGAGCGATGTAAGATCGAAGAGACGGAAAATTGAAGAAGTGTGTTTAAAAATCGAAAAAAAAATATTTTTCGATTGTTGTCCATGTCACACATTTTTTTATGAAAAGAATATTGATTCTTGGGGAATAAAAATCTTCAATTTAGAGAAATGAGTAAAAGGTGAAAAAAGTATCCTTTAATTCGTTTTTCGCAAAAGTGAAAGATTCAATCGTTTGGATCACAGTGAAAGAAAAATCGCAGCGGTTTGAATACTTGAGGGCTTCTTTGGGATACTTTGATGTTAGAAGAAAACCAAATCTGTCCTCAGTCTATTCGTTATTTCTTGAGTTATCTCAAGTTTAGCGAAACTCCGTGGAAACGCAATTTTTTACCTGTTTTTCATTCAAGGTTTTCATATTGAAAAAAAGTGTTTATTAAAAAACGCTAATCACACCTTTTAGAGAATACTTTGAAGTATTCAAAAACCTCCGTATATTTTTTTTACGATCATTAGTTCCCGAGTAGTGAATGATCAAAGTCAAAAAGTTCTTTTTCGCTTCGAACTACGACAACTCAGCGAAAAATCATCCTACAAAGCTCATGAACCTCTCAAATTAAAGCGGAAGAATCCAACTAAACGAGAATCCTAGTTACATTACTGAAAAAAATTTACCCAATCCCGTGCACGTCTTCAAAAATGGGCAAACATTTTTCAATTTTTTCTTTTGCGATCTCTCTGAGTTAACTCAGAAACGGTTATGGATAAAAATATTTGACCTACAGATCTCGAAACTAGAGACTTCCAGCTTCAATTTGCTTTTTTTTTTATTGCTCTACTACCATTTTTTGCCGACCTATAGCCTTCTAAAAATCACCTAAAAAAATCGAGATTTTTTTCTGATCCTCTAATTGCTGTGCCTAGTGTATATAATTATATAATGTTTAAATGTATAAATTAAATTACTAATATTAACATGTAAATTCATGAAACAATTCATGTAAATTAATTGAATTAATTGATTAAGTTGAATTAAACATTAAAATGTTGAGATTAACATATACGATTTTGTACGAACGTACATCTATATCTTACAAAATGCACAACTTTGAGACAGTTCAGAAAAGAGGCATGAATGGAATCTGTAATTAAAACACTCCTTGCCCTCTCCTCCTGCCCCTTATCCCAGCCAGTGCAGCCCTTTACTCGTAGCTCTTCTCTTTCTTCCTTCTTAGGGACAAAATGCCACCTTTGGCGACAACTAAGCTACGCACTAGATTCTCGTCGCCTGGTGCTGTAATGATACACACCTTATGAACACATGAAACACACACACACACACATGTGCACTTGTGTATTGTTGTTCGTTACATACACAAGGGACATTATCACCCTTCGCTGCAGCTGCATATACGGAGCAGCCGTTAAGACACTAGATATGTCCTCGTTTCATAAAGACAAATGGCAGGTACATACTCATGCACACGCGCAAACACCCATAGGCAGAAGTATTTTTCCACCGTGAGGTCGACGTTTAAAGGGGCTGTTTGGAGTCAAGTGGAACGAAAGTCTCGGGTGTAGGCTGAAATTGTTTCCTGGCGTGGAGTGTAAAAAAAGAGATGCGTTTGTGATTAAAGGTTCTGCATAAGCGTAGGGCTGAAAAAAGAGGGCGATTTTCAATCATTTTTTCTGATGGGAGTATCGAAGTGACGAGGTGGGGATTTAAGTGTCAATTAATGCGTAGTCTTGCGAAATTCGAGTTTTTTTTTTGGAAAATATTGATAAACAATGAAATTACAATTATTGGAAGAAAGTGCTGCCATTGCTGAGTGAGGAATCGGGGTAGGTGGTTCTGGCAACAGGGGGTATATGAAATGTAAAATAAAAAATGTACTTTTGGTATAATGATACAAGTTTCCGATGACCGCATATTTTTTTCAAATTTTGATAATTACAAAAATGCCAAGCTGTGGAAAAAACGGTTTGATTTTCTACAAAAAAAAACGACTTTGGTCAATTGAGTTGTTAAAAAAAAATGTTCGATTTTTAAATTTAGAATTGATCTTTTGTGACAAAAAAAACAGAATGTCGAAAGGGTGTTTCTTTGAAATAATTGTGAAGATAATTATTACTTGTTTTATATCACCATAATTTAAAGCATTTTCACAAAGTCGAAAACTAGTTTAACTTTTGTGCAATGATGTGTGAAAGTGGATTTGTGAAAGCAAATTCGAGCAATTTGCCGCCCGTGGATTTTTAGGTTAGGAGAGGCTTGATAAATTGTGCCACTTGTCGCTACGTGTCATAAGAAAATTGAGAAAGACGTATCGAAAAAAAAAAATTCACTATTGTTTATGTTATAACACGTTTACACTTTCATCTAACAAGGAACAACCCTCAGGTGACACCCTTCGATTTCGTTGAAATTTTGATATGTTATAAAGCACCGAAAAGTAAGCGATACGTATTTTCTTTTATCGGCGGAAAAACGGTTTTTAGGGGTGAAACCACCCCTCGAAAAAAGGCATCTCCAGGGGTAATATAGCGGTTTCACACACAATGAGTCTACCGATTTTAATGAAACAAAAACAAAAATTCTTATAATCCGAAGCAATGAAAAATCCACTATAGTAACATTGCAATTTTTTATTTTTTTTTATTAAAAAAAAATTAAATAAAAAAATAAAAGCGTTTTTCCGTCGATAAAAAAAAATACGTATCGCTTACTTTTCGGTGCTTTATAACATATCCAAATTTCAACAAAATCAAAGGGTGTCGCCTGAGGGATGTTCCTTGTAAGTGGTATTCACAGCAAGAATAATTGGACGATGATTGCGGGTTGACACGTCGTGCTGCATCGAACCGCCGATTGCGACGTTTTACGTCTTGTAGCACATTCAGAAATACCTTTTTAAGGGCACTTTTTGTCGTATTTAAGCAAAGAGGAATGAAACACGGCTCATACGTTTTTGTCGTTGCCATCGTTGATAGAAAACTCGTATTACACGAGTAGTTCGTATACCGGCGTTCGAACGGTGACGTCACAGAGCCCTCGGGTAACTTCGGATGCTCTCAGCGCGTTTCAGCCGAGCCGAAACAGAACAAATATTTCAAAGTGCTATATCGTAATAATCGTTGAAAAGGAACGAAATATACTTTGCTTTAAAAACCGCACATGATCTTTACAATGAAAAAAAAAATTATTAATGAATCAATCATTATTAACAAACGAATAAACGGACGAAAAAATCATCTGGTCTTACGATAGAAAATGTTGTGAACTACTGCTCTGTCCGAATTGGAAGTGTTTAGAAATGATTAGAAATGTTTCGTAAAACATGGTGTTCGAGGGGGGGGAAAGGGGTAAATCGGAATGGGGCGGTTGGCCGTAATGGGCGATCCCACCCTCTACAAAAGTCCTCATAATTCGGTAAATTTGTGGGACCCTGAAGCTTGCATCGTTGGAATGAAACAAAAATCAATTCTCAAAATTGCTCACATTTTTTAGGCGGAATTAGGATCTAAGAATTTCCCGAATGTTTCTACATGTTCTTATTAGAAATGGACGACCTAAATTTGCAAAAAAAGCCTTTGGATAATGACAAAAATGAAGAAATAAAAAATGAATGAAAAAAAATATATTGTTGCATTGCAACTATGCGAACTTCAACGTCATTAATTTTCGGACTTTTAAGGGGTAAATTGCCATGATCATTTTATTGCATACTTTTATAGACTAAATTGTTACTCTAGCCTAAAAAACTATGGAATGAAAAAAAAAACCGTGGCAATTTCGAGCTTATGCAGACCCCTTAAAAATGGTATCTGCATATACACATACATACGAAAATATATTTTGAGACAGAGGGATGAAAAGCCCTGTCGGAATGCGAGTGGTTCTCCCCGAATAGACAAAAGCAAATACGCCAGAATAGACGGACACGTACCTACTCCATATTTCCAAAGGGCCAACGTCGAAGGGTTGATAGCCTGGGTTGGGGTAGTCAGTCGGTGGTTGAAGAAGCGAGGGGTGCAGGGGGTGCGTTCTCCGTGAAAAGCCGATACGCCATGTTCGTACAGTAGCGAACGAGCGAGACTGGAACGATGTGATGGACCTTAACAAAGCAAATTCAAATTTCACCGAGTCCGGTAAAACTCCAACGGGGAGAAACTCTCGTGCGATTGTCCGGTGGGACGTTGAATTCCAACGTATATTAAATTATAAAAATACAATTAGCTCGACAAGCCGCAAATTCATCGGGGATACAACAAAAGCAATTAAATTATGCGCGATATGGCGATTTAAATTTCCAGATTTTCCATTTCACTATTTTCCACTTTTTGTATAAATATATTTTTGCCAATGAATTATTTGATAATTTAATGGACGTAACTTTCCTGTGGGAATAACACGGCCAATCCAAAAAAAAAAAGTAAAAGTTCGAGACTAAATAAAATCGTCCCTCGAACGAGATCGATCCCTCTTCATTAAGGAATAAAATGATCAGTGAGCTCGCATACCTTTTCTCTATGCCCCTCGAATCGTGCAGGAGAAAACCACTCGTAATACGAGTCTCCCTCTACAATCTCGAATTTACTTTACGATTGCAAGTTTTGCCAATTGATTGTGACGGATCACACCTTGGAGAACGAAATGATCCTCCTCTCTCCCTACTCCCTAATATCGCGAATAAATAATTCCTTCTAATTGAATCAGGGGAAAACAATGGGCAATAGATTGTTATTATTATTAAATATATACGATCGTGATTTGCCGAGCTTGTTGCCCCACCAGAGGGGTGATGAATGGAATGGGGGGAATGAAAATTGGGCGTAAAAAAAAAACTTACTAGATTTTTTTTTACGTTCCATTTTCATTTTAAAAAAAACTAAAAATCCAATCCTTTAATCCTCTTTAAATCCGATCTTCTAGGTAATGAAGATTCAAATCCGATTTAAAATCCGAGGTAATTTAAATCCGATTTAAAAATCCAATTCATGGAAAAATTTTAATCCAATTTTCATTAAAACATTTTTTACGTCAACTTTTCATTTTAAAAAATCGCGTAAGATTTTTTTTTACGTCCAGGGTGTGATCACATCACACCTTGATCCATCACAATCAAGCAAAGGCCAAATAAAAATAATTTTTTTTAATTAAACTCGAAAAAAGGTTGACAATATCGACTTAAAAAAAAAATCGAGTTTACGAAAAATGATAATAAAATTCAAGAAATTCAGAAGAAAGCAAGGTGCAGGAAATATCGTTTTGTCAATGAAAAAAGTTTTTTTTCCCTCATTCGAAAAACCGTATGAACCCAAAACGAAAAGCAATGATTCCCCCCCCCCCCAGCGGCCCGAATCGGCGCCATTTTAATTTATAGCATGGTGGTGCTCTCTGAAATTTGCTTAAGGGGGAGGCTATTGCCACGTGGCAAAGTTAGGCGAGACTCCACGGAAAACCACCATCGCCACGAGACCACCAGCCCCTTCCGTCCTTGCCCCGGCCGCCCTATAGTCGCCCCAAACTCAAGCCCAAACGTGCGGCCCCGAATGAGAGGCGAACAACCGGAGTACCGGGGTTTGAAGTTTAATGCGCAAACACGGTGTTTGCCGTGCTGGCGAAAACGTGGCACAACGCGCCCGATGCCCGGTTAATCAAATGCCTTAAGCCTACGAGGCATTTACCAGCAGACCTATAGAATATTGCGCTTGGACATACTGTTACCGTATAATTGTATTATTATCATTATTGTTGTTGTTGTTTGTCTTATTGTTATTATATAGATAGATAAATATATACCTATATACGAAGAACGTGTCGAAAATGAATTAATTGAATAATGAATTAATTGAATTGAATTTGTTCTCGACAAGATCGAAAAACATTGCAAGTTCTTTTTTTGTTATCGCCGGCTTGTGATTGATTTTAAAAAAAATTACTTTTCTTGTAGGTAATTTTTTCATTTCCTTTTTTAATTGATAACTTGTCGTTTTTTATTTTTATTTTTAACCCTTCGAGTGCACACCTCCGTCGCCAACCTATAAGTGCATCTTGAGTCAATCTGACCGAAGGCATTTTTCAAATCGTTGTATTCCGGTAAATATCCTATTTTTTTTGTTTTTTTTTTGTAGAAACGTTTTTTGTAGTAAATTATCGATATTTTATGGCCCTAAATTTATTTTTTGACGAAAACGAAAATTAAAGGCCAAAACATTCGTTCACATACATTGAACAATACGTTGAAAAATACTAAATACTTACGGTCAAAACGACCCAGTGTGCACTCGAAGGGTTAATTTTACACTCTAATTTTTTATTTTTAAAGTTCTGACGTTTTCATTTTGGCCACTCTGTACGTGACATTGACTACAGCGTGACATTACGGAACGGGGTAGCCTAAACGAAAAAGTGAGAACTTTAAAAATAAAAAAAATAACAGCATGAAAACGAATTGATTTAACAAATAAAAAGAGCGTTCAAAATCGACGCGTTGCCTATTTCGTTGCCTAAAGGATCGAAAAACATAGTAAATTATTTTTTTTATCGGTTGTTTGAGATTGATTCAACATTTTTGAGTTTCCTCAAGTTGATATTATTTTTTGTTCACTTTTTAAAGCTCTAATGTTTTCATTCAGGATGCCCTGTTTGTAACATTGAGCATGGCGTTACTCAACAGGCGGTTCTAAATTAAGGCGTTACCCCCACTTATAGCGCAAAAAAAGGCCTTTTTCATTAATTTTTGTAAAGAAAACTACAAAACTTTTTTAATCGATCAATACACCATCTTAAAGAACACATCTTGAAGAACTTTCAGTAATTTTTTTATTGAAAAATATTGCATTGTTTAGTGGCAAATGGCCGTCAATGAAATAATGTTTTTATATACACGGTTTGCGGTGACCAACATTGCGGCGAAGTGGATCATCTGAAAAAAAAAATGCGGATGGATTTAGTCAAATATAAGTATAAACTAGTTTTAATGGAAGGATTTTAAAAAATATTTATTTTTCACAAAATGGCGGACAGTCAAAGTTAATGGTTCGATTTTAACGAAAAAAACGGCCGTTTTTTGGCTATAAAACGGCCATTTTTTCGAGAAAAAAAATCGAACGATTAAAGACTACATTTTTATGTATTAAATAAGCCTGCAAAATTTCAAGAAGATCGGTTCATTAGTGTTCGAGTAATCTTGGTCACCGACTTCAGAAATGCCATTCTGAGAAAAACGCGTTTAAAGTTTCTCTTTCAACGCTCTGTCAACGCGGATTCTTCTCTTTCAACGCTCATATCTCAGTCAATTTTGTTCGGATCGACTTGAAATTTTCAGGACATATTCTCAGATACTTATACTTCAAAAAAATGCAATAAAAAAAAAATCGATTTTTTGCAAAATCGCAAGTGGGCGTAACCCCTTAAAAAGCCAGAACATTGAACGTCATTAGAGTGAAAATTAACTTTAAAAATGAAATTTCAAAAGCAAACAATTACTCTACCGGTCTCCAAGCTAGGTACAAAGTGTCCTAAATAAAAACGTCCAAACTTAGAAGATTGATTTCGAAAATTAACTTTGAAAAATATGAACTAAATACGCATGTTGAAACGAGGCCATTTGAAATTATGTGTTCCGTTTTGGTTTTTAATATTGGAACGCGACGCATAGGAAATTTACTTTTCAAATTTATTTTTCGGCTATATATATATATATATATATATATATACACACACACATACACAGACATATAAACATATATAGAGGGGTACTGGTTATTACCCACGATCTCGTGAAAGTGTTGTAGGACACGTTTTCCGCTATCAAATAACCCAGTAATGCTTCGTGCAAGAGTGAACCATTTTCGAGATATCACTATTCATATTATTCTTTTTAAGTGAGGGGAAGGCACCTTTAAAAATAAATTTTAAAAAAGTGTTGTGTGGAATCAAACTTTTTTATCATTTGTAACTTGAGGACGCGGTAACAAAAAATTATCAACAATAAAATAAGCATGATCTGCAAACATTTTTGGATTAGGGATCCAAAACTCTGCAAGCCTAATAATTATCCTTATTTTATTGTTGCGCATTCTTAAATAAACAAAAAAGTTCGATTCCATACAACAGTTTTGTTCGAATCAATTTTCAAAGATGCCAAACCCTCAATTAGAAAAAGTAATAAAAATTATATCTCGAAAATGGTCAAGTTTTACATAAAGTATCGCTGGGTTATTTGATAGCGGAAAATATGCCCTATAATACTTTCACGGGATCGCGATCAATAACCAGTAGCCCTGTATACATACAGGGTGTCCCCACGAAAATTATCGAAACTTTACGAAACAATGGGAAACGAATAAATCGAGCGAAAAGAAAGTCCATTGAATATTCACTAATTTTTTTAATTCATTACCGAGAAGATCACTATCCAAAAAGAAATGGCAAATTCAATTTTCACTCATTTTCTATGACTTGTATGTATCAATCGAATCGAATTAAATTCGGACCGGCGAATATAATTCGATGAATTCGCGTACCTCTATCATCCGCGGTATAAAGTCACGAGATGAGTGTAAAGAGCGAGCGAGAGAGAAAGAGAGCGCGCAAGGAAACAGTGACGCCAAAAGGCGCGAGGAATGTGAAGAATGTCGGATGCGGGGGCGGTGAGAGGAGGGGCGCCGGAGAATTAAAAGAGGCATTCGAGAGGGTAATGGAGTTTTACAGTAGCAAGGGAAGTGATATATTCCGTCGCGGCGTTCCGCTCTCCCATCAAAATTCCTCTCGCGCTGCCACTCTCCATCTCATTATTGGATTCTGCGTTACGCAATCGACATGCAAAGTTCATTAACGGCCGAGCCTCGTGAGTAAAGCGTCCCCCCGCGCGTTCCACCTTCCGCGATTGGCTTTCCGGCAAAGTAATCGCGTCATCAGTTCGTAATGCGGAGGTGTACACCCGGTATAACGATATGTGGAAAATGATTTTCCAAACGCTATTTTCTCGATCTACGGAATTCACAGGATATATTGAAGTTAATTAATTTTAGTGCATGTTGACATTAGGTCGATGAACAAAAAAAATTGAGATTCGTTATTTTCTTTTTTAATAATTATAATTATAAAAAAAATATTAGTGTTTTTTTTAAAATAATTATACAATATATAAATGTAAAGTAATATTATTTATTATTATTGTCGCATTATTGGGGATATTATTTCTAGTCGGATTGAAGCGAATGGAAATTGAATAAACTTAATTAAAGAAAAAAAATCATTCGCAAAATCATCTGATGATTTATAATTATAGATAATAATTTTTTCACGACTATAATAAATGCTATGATGATGGATTTTGTTGCTCCGGGCAATGCACTTCCTTGGTTTGCACGAGGAAACATTCACCTACCCCCGAGGATTAGGCTCGATTATTATTATTATGATTATTATTATTGGTATTAAATTTTGATGCTCCGGGCGACGCCCTTCCGCAGGTCGCTAAATTAGACGGTATGACTATTATCATTGCTGTTATTATCATGATTATTATTGTAGAGTAAATGTATCGTTGGATCAATAATTCATGAAATCTCATAGTGCAATACTCAAATCCAAATTTATTCGGCAGTAATTACAAACGCGTTTTTTTTATACTTATTCCAATCAATGCAAATACACGATTTGAGCATTTGAAATGTTAAGCCCGTAGAGCATCGAAGTGGGAAGTTCGGGGCAATTAGAATACATTAAGGTTTTCGCCTATATATACAGGGTGTCCTGTAATGAATGGATAATCCTGCAACTGTTGATACGTCAGATCATGTCCAACTATATGCTGCAATTTCCGTTTAGTAAAAGTCCCAAGGTTATTGAGATTTTGGGTCCTATGTTGTTTTTTGAAAAAAAAAAAAAAAAATCATCTGCTTTTCGTTTTTCGCATGCCATTTCTGCAAAAGATAACTTTTTTTTACCCGATTTTCGAAAAAATACTCTTGGTTATTTGTTTTATCTACAAAAGTCTTCCTTTTAACCTTAAATGTTAAGGATACTTTATGCAAAAAGATCTTATGCAGAATTTTCATACAAACCAAGTCGAACACCTGACTTTCATGGCCTGCGGTGTAAAAAAATGTACTACGCATGTCGTGCCATTTACTTTAAGGGGTGAGATGCAGCGAGAGGCATGAAAAAACGAGTATTTTCAATACATTTTTTTTATAGGAATTAAGTTTCTTTTACAAAAGTGGTTACACAGACTTTTTATGTTATATTTCAACTTGACTTGTACAAATTTTTAATGAAAAATATTGATTATTTATAAAAATATCGCCATCGTTGTCGGACCCCCTTCGACATGTAGTGCTTTGCGGCGACCGTCATCAAACTTTACTGGATCATCTGAAATCAAAAAACCAAAAAAAAAATCATTAGTTCAATAATAAATCTAGTCCTTAATAGAAGTTTTTTTTAATTAACAAAATGACGGCTTCTGACAGATAACTTTCGATTTTCGGACGAAAAATCGCTCGTTTATTGTTAAAAAAAATAGAATTTTTCAACAAAAATGAAAATCCTCCGATTAAGGACTAGTTTTTGATGCTATCGATAAGCACACCAAATGTCATCAAAATCCATCGAGTGGTTTTTGAATTATAGTGGTCACCGACTTGAAAAACATAGTTTCGAGAAAAATGCGTTTAAAGTTTTTCGATGTGGATACGGTATTATACGTTCGTAAAATTTTGAGTTCGATGGATGAAGCTAAACTTTTTTGATGTATTTTGATCCGCTGAATCCGAATATCACATTTTTTTGCCGAAAAGTCGAGCATTCAATTCTTTATAGCCAATTGTTAAAACAATTTTTCAAAAAATTGAAGTTTTTCGGGATGAATTATTTTTTAAAATCATTTTGGGTAATTTAAAAACGAAAGTATTCTTTATAAAATTTTGCTAAAGTTCATAGTTTTTAAGTAATACATTATCGAAAATTTCTGAAAGAGTTTTCCAATTTTACACTTGATTAATGTATAGAAATACTAATTAAAAAATTTCTGCCGATGTGGAAGCTTCCAAAATATCAATTTGTTGTTGTCTTCGAAGCATTCTGCCTTCCCGGGTATTATCGTTTGCGCGTTTGTCAGCCACGTTTATACGTTGAGAATAGACGTGGCCCCTTCACTAATTGTCGGATATCCCGAAAACTATTCATCGGATTGGCTGGAAATTTTCAGGGAATATTTTGGAAACATCATACTCCAAGAAAATGTTTTATAAAATCGATTTTTTTGAAAATTCTGACTTCATCTGAACCCTTAAGAAGTTGCTTAGTTATTGTCGATTCATGTCATTTGTAGAAATGGCATGCGAAAAACCAAAAGCAGATGATTTTTTTCAAAATATAAGATAAACCTCAAAATCTCGAAAACCGTGGGACGTTTACTAAACTAAAATTCCAGCATATAGTAGGACATTATCTGACCAATTGACAGTTGCAGGATTATCCATTAATTACAGGACATCCTGTATATGTGTGTGTGTGTATATATATATATATATATATATATATATATATATATATATATATATATATATATATATATATATATATATATGCCATACACATGGCACATATGTACATATTCATGTATTTATAAACGCCCGACGAGGTGTGCCATCATCGACAATTTGGACGTTCTCACCGAGCATACGTGTACAACGCAATATATATCCGAGCCCGAGGGCGAGGAAGCCTCGACGACTTGCACACATTTCCTTCTTCCTCGTGAACAAATATGAATCGATTCGTCGCGAAGTATACGCGCCCCTCGCCGTTTTATCGAACAGCTTCGAATTTTCACACACGTAACACACAGGGTGTCACGACCAAACTTGAATCAACGTGACACAACCGTTTACAATTGAATGAAACAAGTTGCACAACTCTTCTCGCACAGTTCGAATACCTTTTACTATTTTTGTCATTTTTATGTATAACATATTCGTCGATTGAAAAATAATCGAACATCGATTATTTTTCAATAAATGAATATATTTGTGAATAAACGATAAATTGCAACGAAGATGCCGGTAAAAAAAATCACCTGGAGCGGCACGCGCATTTTATTTTCCGATCATGAGGAATTGATCGAGGACGAAGGGTTCAACAAAAAGATGATATCGGAAAAGTTGGACGCGCAGTGCTGCTTTGGATACTTTCGTGAATCCATTTATTTTTGATAACAAAAATGGAAGCCCCTCTACACACACACACACACACACACACACACACACACACACACGTATATATATATATATATATATATATATATATATATATATATATATATAGAGGGCGTAAATGATCACCATGACGTTGCTAGCAGTAAAGCTATTCGTCATGCGACTCGGGCGTGCATTGTAGCACTGCATGTACATATATAATAGATAAACCAACATCTATAAATATATGTATCTATATATACATCAGTGAAGAATACCTACCGCTTTTCTCCGACGCAGATGATCATATATTCATTCAATCTTTCATCGACTTTATATACGTACATACATACATATATATATATACATATCTATAGGGTGTCTAAAAATGGCCTGACATTTTAATTTATTAATAAAACATATTATTTATTTGAAAAGTACGCATATTTTTTATTTTGATATAAGGTACAAACATGGAGGTTATGTGTGGGACATAATATCCGATAAATGGGAAAATAAAGAGGAAAATAAAATAAAAAAACTTTTTTTCTAGAACTGTAAGAAAGATCGTAGAACATACATGAGGCTGATTTGGATAGGTATTGGCGGCATCTAGATTTTCCTTTTGGACGTTACTTTGCGGGCCACCCTGTGTGTATATAAACATGTATATATATATATACAGGGTTTCCCTCTTATCTCTGCCACCCGGAGTAAATCGGTAATTATCGACGTCACAAAAAAATGTTCCAGACAAAAGTTGTACGGTGTGAAGATCAATGCGAAAAAGTGGAAGCAACCCTCACTGTGCGTCAGCGTCGCCACCGAAATACAATAAATTGGTCGCATTTGATGGCCCCTTCACGCCGCACAACTTTTGTCTGGAACCTTTTTTTTGTGACGACGATAATTACCGAGTTACTTCGGGTGGCAGAGATAAGAGGGACATCCTGTGTGTATATATATATATATATATATATATATATATATATATATATATATATATATATACACACACATGTTTATATACACACAGGGTGGCCCGCAAAGTGACGTCCAAAAGGAAAATCTAGATGCCTCCAATACCTATCCGAATCAGCCCCATGTATGTTCTACGATCTTGCTTACTGTTCGAGAAAAAATTTTCCTTTTTTGTGTGTGTGTACTTTTATAATTTTTTTAGTTGTGTTATCGTTACAAAGTACACTCTTGAGCAATAAATAAATGACCAACTGAACACTAATGAAGATGCTTTAGATTCTGCACGAATGTCAAACAAAATAGGTTTTAGATGATGAGACAATTCAATTGAAAAAAAATGCAGGTGGAAAGTAGATGCACAATAGAGAACAAATAACCATCGAAGGTAGAGGAAAACTTGAGAAGAAAAAAAATGTCAATGCTCTTTATCTCGAAAAGTAAAAAAGATCGTAGAGCATGCATGGTGGTGATTCGGATAGGTGTCGATACAAGGCATCTAGATTTTCCTTTTGGACAACACTTTTCGGGCCACCCGATGTATATATATATATATTTAATTTACTCCTATTATCTATAATGTAATAGAAGAGAAAACTCGCAAGGTGTCCGATAAAATTCTCAGCGTTTTCCCTCTCGACTCACCCCAACCTTCCATCACCATCACACTCCCAAGTTATTTCATATGTACATGCCTTCGTATAGTCTTCGAATCATTCTGCTTCTGGCCCCCGTATTCATATACAGGGTGTCAGGAAGGTCGATGCAAAGCCTTAAGGGGGTCATAGCTCACCTCGTTACCAACCTAGGTTATCTTAGTCCAAAGTTTAGAGACTGAGTTATCATGGTAGCTATGATTTTTGGAAAATTTCCCAAAATTAGGTACCAACTCGTTTACCTCTTATGTTAATGTTTTTTTTTAATAACCTAAACATAAGAGGTATTTTTATTTTTTGACAAATCTTGAATTATTCCACACGTTCCATTTAGTCAGCTGTGTGGATACAGATGATTGTATTGGTGTTTGTCGATTGAAGACACATTACGCTAAGACGCAAATAAGTTTTTAGTTACCAATTATTGTCTGTAAATAATTGGTTGTACCTTATTATTTAGTTACCTATTTGATAACTATTATTTATTTAATAGTTCAGTTTTTTATTTAATTAAATTGTTATTATTTAGCTACCAATTATTGTCCGTAAATAATTGGTTGTACATTATGAACGAGTTAGTACCTAATTTTGGTAAATATTCTAAAAATCATACTTACTTAGATATGACCACCCCCTTAAGGATTTGCATCGACCTTTCTAACACCCTATATATATATATATATATATATATATATATATATATATATATATATATGCACACAACTATATGACATTCGAAATCGTCTCGTTGCGTTCCGGAAATGCCTGTGCATGCGCTCATAAGTCGGCTCACGTAATATCGGCGTGTCTCTCGTCGAACGCCCGCGTTCGTCCCATCATCCTACCCATCAAACCCTAGCCACCCCTCGAATATTCCCCTTTCTATGGCGAAGCTTTTTCTCTTTTCTTTTCCGTCCTCCAGTTTCCTCTGGTCCCTTTTTTTGAGAACGGTACCGGCGAACGACGCGAAACTACCATTCAACTGGGAGACCCACATTTCAGGTTGTTGGCGAAAGCGCGAGGGGGGATGAGAAAGGGGAAAGGAGAGAAGAGAATCCTGGAGGATGGACGCGAAGCTGGTGCGAATCAATTTTCATTTATTGCATTTCATCGTGAATTGCTGCGGAATTGCATATATATATATATATATATATATATATATATATATATATATATATATATGTGGAGCAGAATATTGCCGTGGCTACCATAATGGCGATCCTCACAATAGTGGTCATCTAGGTCCCACAAGGGATCCCACAAGAGGATCGCGAATTTGGTTGGCTAAATTAAAAAAAGGGTCGAGCAAGGATATCGATCGAGAGGAGCTCCTCGGATATTTTTGTGGGGCAGCAGAACAAAAACTTTCAAAAGTCACCAAATTAAATTTAAATTGAGCTTAATTTAAAAAATCATAAAATTAAATTTAAAGAATCATAAAATTAAATTTAAAGAATCACAAAATTAAATTTGACGATTAAATTGGATTTAAAGAATATTAACAATTCCTCAAATTGGACAGGAAAAAATAAACTCTGTGCCGTGCACGATAATTTTCTCGATTGTTACCGTCGGTGAATGATTATTATCAATTCGCAATTATCTACGTCGCAAACGTTAAGGCGTTACCCCCACTTGTAGCGCAAAAAAGGCCTTTTACATGAATTTTTTTAAAGAAAACTACAAAACTTTTTTAATCGATCAATATACCATCTTAAAGAACACATCTTGAAGAACTTTCAGTAATTTTGTTATTGAAAAATATTACATTGTTTAGTGGCAAATGGCCGTCAATGAAATAATGTTTTTATATACACGGTTTGCGGTGACCAACATTGCGGCGAAGTGGATCATCTGAAAAAAAAATGCGGATGGATTTAGTCAAATATAAGTATCAACTAGTCTTTAATCGAAGGATTTTAAAAAATATTCATTTTTCACAAAATGGCGGACAGTCAAAGTTAATGGTTCGATTTTAACGAAAAAAAAACGGCCGTTTTTTGGCTATAAAACGGCCATTTTTTTCGAAAAAAAAATCGAACGATTAAAGACTACATTTTTATGTATTAAATAAGCCTGCAAAATTTCAAGAAGATCCGTTCATTAGTGTTCGAGTAATCTTGGTCACCGACTTCAGAAATGCCATTTTGAGAAAAACGCGTTTAAAGTTTCTCTTTCAACGTTCTTTTAACGCGGATTCTTCTCTTTCAACGCTCATAGCTCAGTCAATTTTGTTCGGATCGACTTGAAATTTTCAGGACATATTCTCAGATACTTATACTTCAAAAAAATGCAATAAAAAAAATCGATTTTTTCAAAATCGCAAGTGGGGTTAACCCCTTAATAGGCCCTGCATGGCAATTTGAAAAAAAACTCGATCATTGGAATCGAAAGGCCGATAATTTGCTCAAAAATTTTTTTTGACGTCTTCTGCGATTGGCTTTCCAAAGTAAACGCAAACGAAATATTCCGTCCGTTTTAATGTTAATTAGGCTACGTGGGGAAAAGCTTGCACGATTTTGTTTTGCTTTTTTTGTTGATTTTTTGTGTGTTTTTCTTCTCTTTCCTGTGTACATAACCGCGAAACGACCAGGGCAGGAGAGAGGGAGGGGGGCTGCACCGAGAGCGGAAATATTTTCGGTAATTCGCGAAAGAAGAAACTACCACCCGAAAAGCTTTTTACCCCAAACCCGCTTCTCTTTCAACTTCATCCCGCTCCCTAACCCCCTCTCTCTCTCTCTCGCTCTCTCCCTCCCCTTTCTCCCCTCTCGGTCCCGCACCTTAATTAATTTTCCAACTCTTTAAACAAACAAACAAAAATAAAAAATCTCGAACCCACCAAATTCCAAGTTCCAGAAAATGTCTTCTGATTCGAATACTGATTTATTTATTTTTCGAAAGCCACAATAATTTTTTTTTTGTCAACTACATAAATACAAATGTATATCCGTAAACGAAAAATGAGAGAAAAACCCACCTGCAAAATTCGAGTTGAAAAAGATGTTTCCTAAAACTCTAATATTTTTTTATTAAATTTTTGTTTTTTCAATACATAATAAATTATTCTTCTTTCATTCTTTTCTCAAGTACATAGATACAAATACACAGTCGTAAACGAAAAATGAAGAAAAACATCCAAACAGCGACATTCTTCTCAGACTCTAATATATTTTGTTTATTTTATTTATCTTTTTCAAATACGTAATAGATTTTATCATTTTTAATTTTAAAAATAAACAATCGTACTCTTTTCCGCTATATATTTTACATCAAACACCACACTGCACCCAACAAGCCTACAAAAAAAAGGAAACCGTGTTTGAAATATCACCCGGTGAGGAGAAAAAGTATCGGAGAATGAGAAAAAAGGCATGACGAAACTTTTCTTTTAATTTATTTTTTATCTGTAGAATACTATTTCGAGTGATCCTTTGCGCCTCTTTCCGAGATATGTAATGTTTCATCCCAGTCGAAAATTCGGAAAGTGTGTCCGTACTTTTTGCCGTCAACATATATAAATACACACACACACGCGTGTGTTTGTGTGTGTGTGTGTGTGTGTGTGTGTTTGTGTGTGTGTGTGTGTGTGTGTTCGTGTGTGTGTGTGTTC
>OY723395.1:31820075-32012575 GCA_963210295.1 Ophion ellenae
ACGTATAAGCGAGAATAACGTAGGAGTGAAATACATTATGTAACTGAAACTCTGCAACATTTGAAAGCGTCGATTGGTGCATAATTCCCGATGCTTTCCAATATCAGTACCCCTATAATGTTAATGATTGGTTTTCAAATTGGAAATTTGATTGGTAATAATTGAGTTATGAGCCAACTCAAGTTTTCGAATTTGCGTTTTGAACTTTTATTTAATGCAAGTTGGTGATACTTAACTTCGACGTCTTAGACGAGTAAATAACAGACAGGTTCGTATTGATAAGAGATATGTTATCACAGTACATGCATGCATAGTCGAGGTCAGAAACAACAAAACATGAAAACGCAGTCACATGAAATTCTCTCCTGCGAGAGAATATCTCGTGTCATTAACGTATAACTGAGAAAAAACGAACTTCGAAACCAACGCTGGGAAATAAAATTAATAACGTATAAGCGCGAAAAACATATAAGTGAAACTTTATTACCATCTTTATGAACGGCATCTGCGGGGGCTAGAGAAATTTGACGTATAAATGATAAAAACGTATAAGTGTAAAACTTATAAACGAGGTTTCACTGTGTATGCGTGTGTGTGTGTGTGTGTGTGTGTGTGTGTGTGTGTGTGTATGTGCGTGTACATGCGCGCATGCATCGCGTGCGTATAAATATATATATATATATATATATATATATATATATATATACATACATATATATATATATATATATATATATATATATATATATATATATATATATATATATATATATATATATACACACACACAGATATCGCGTGATGAACATTGAACGTTATGCAGTCGGGTTCTTGAGTGAGCCTCGGCGGGGGGGGGGGGCACACAGGGAGTGTCGTGATTTGCGCCCTCGATATTAATTAGTCCCCGAGCGTTTTGGTCCACCCTCATATCAATGCCCCGAGAGACGTAGAGACAGAGAGAGAGAGCGTGCGAGAAGAGGGGACTCTTGGGATGGAGAGTCTGCGCCCATATAATTGAAGCTTACGTATGCAAAGCGCGTATATGCGAGAGCGAAGTCAAACCCGCGAGGAGGACAAGAACGGTGCGCAGGGAGCTGTACAGTGCACTTATATGCATTTTACCTGATATTTTAATTATACACACGCATATATACATACAATATATATATATATATATATATATGGGGTATACTTTATTATCATTGTTATATTTATTGTATTTATTAGATTTTCTATTATATGTATACATCTGTGAGTGTGCGTGCGTGTATTAATAAATAAGAGTAAAAAAATCACTTTATACGGAATACGCACTCGCATAAAGGATGTTGAAAAAAAACTTAATAATATATGAGTGGAACAATAAAAAATCGTACCAAATATTAAAGAATACAAAATATCGGCGAAAGTTGTAAAATTCCACATATATATATATATATATATAGATATGTACGTATAATGTTCGGCAATGTTTGGTATTCATTAGTATTTCGTATCATTTTTATTTATTGCCCATTTTATTACATATTCTGGATGTAGCATTTCGTAACATTCCATTTTTTATTATTGCTATTTTCCATCAAAGCATTTAATATTATTCGAATTTTCTCCCATACGGATTTTAGCTTTAGAAAATTATACATATCTATCAGTCAGTAAATTAATCAATTTTTTCCTCTCTTTTCCCCTGTCTCTCTGCCTTTCTCTTTAGTTCTGCTTCTCTCTATAATTTATTCTCAATTTATAATTCTTATATTCCTCAATTTAAAATTAATTTATGAATGTATTAGTTTGTAATTATCTTTATAACTTTTATCTTTATAACTTTTATAATTGTTATTTATATTCTTTTTTCGTTCTCTTTCATTATTTCTTTGCCAGTGTTTCCCACCCCCCTCTGTCTGTAACTGTCTCCTCTTTTTTTTTCTTCCTCTCTCACATTCTATCTTCTCCTCTTTGACTCTCTCACTTTCTCGTCCTCCCAGTTGTGCGAAACTCATCTCTCGCAAGAGATGAGCATCATCAACGTAATAGCTCCCGAAGTATAGCATCGTGCTCGTTTGAGAGAAATTATTTTCGTCGCGCTCGCGTTCGGGCTATCCTATTATTGTCAATAGCGGGGAAATACCTCCGACGTGATTTACGAGCCCTTCTAATTAATTGTTATTTTCCGCTGGACTGGACAATCGTCAACGAGGCCCCAATTCGCGAGCTCCTCTCTCTCTCTCTCTCTCTCTCTCTCTCTCTCTCTCTCTCTCTCTTTCTCTCTTTCTGTGTGTGTGTGTATGTGTACCAAGAAATAATCACCGTTTCTATGAATAATTCGCTTCAATAATTGTCCCCCCCTCTCCCCTCCTCTATGTCGACCATCATTCATAATAATTAAATATTTCTCAGCGGGTAAAATCTTGTGCCTCGGATAATTCTCGAGTGTGAATTTCCATCGATGCTCATATCGAATATTAATTAACACCGCGTTAAATATTTCATTACTGAATCCAATTAATTTGAATATTAACAAATACTGGTATAATAATAAAAAAAAAAAAAACTTTCAGAAATTTGAGGCTCGTTGTTATTTGACTAATCGAAATTTTGGCTACTTCAAGGGGGCAAATTAGGGTATTTTCGTGATTTTTTTTAAATGTAAAGAATACTCATCGAAATTTGTAACTTTGTGTGTCTTCTATTTGATATTTTAAGTATGCAAAAATATTTTATTATTTTTCTTTAAATGCAAATTGCGAGTCGTGTACATCGATGTTGGAGTTCTTGGAGTTGGAGTTCTCCCTCGCGCTGTAATTGTATGAAGCAAAAAAATCAAAACGATTCTTGAAGGTAACAACCCATATGCTGTCGGTGAAGCAGGATTTTGGAAATATATGCAAAATTCACGAAATGACAGCTTAATAAAGTCAATTTTGTGATTATTCATGACATTTTTGCTATATTTGAGGGCAAACGTACGTTTTATTTTTGGAATTAAAATATCATTTAGGTTCACCGACAAACTGATGGTACAAGGAAGATGTGTGACAAATTTCATAAAAATCGGTTGAATATTTGTTGAGCAATCACTCCAGCAGTTGGGAAAAATACAGTTTTGAGAAAAACGCGCTCAAAGTTTCAACAAGAGAAAACTTAAGGGGCTCTACTAGTGTGAACGCTGAAAATTTGGGCGATTTTCGGGAATTTTTCGGAAGAAAAGTACTCAATTAAATGTTTCGGAAAATTAATGATATATTTGGCTATATTTGACCTATATTACATAATTTTTTCCATCAAAAAATATTGAGATCCACGCGACTTATGCGCTGCCTTCGGAGGCGCCAAAAAAAAGTTCCTCCACTGCTGACATGATTCCGGCCGATTGAGTAGCTGAAACCGAAAAAGGAAAAAATCTCGTTAAACTGGAAGGTATTTCCTGTACAATGACCTAAGATTTTCGAAAAATATCAAAATCCAACAAAATGACGTAGTTATGAAAAAAGTTTGTTTTCTTGCCTATAAAATGGTCGTTCTTTTCAATGCCAAATCGTCAATTTTCATCCCCTCAAAAATATCCTACGTCATTGTAGAGTAAATATATTCAAGAGTACTCAGTTCAAATTTCAAGTAAATCGGATAATGGCTCTTTGAGTTACAATGTCAGCAAATTTGAAAAATCTCATTTCGAGAAAAACGCGTTTAAAGATTTAACTATCGATTTTTACAAGATAAAATGATTAGAGATACGACCTCGAAATTCTTACAGGATATTCTTGAAAGTATAAACTGTCGAAAAGGGCAAAAAAATCGATTTTTTGAAAGTGTCACACTGGTATAGCCCCTTAATGATTTCGATGTCTTACCGGCTAATCCGCGATTCCAGCGGCATACAGGATTCCTTCGGCTTCCTCGTAAAAACGATTTTCCTGCTGCTGCTGCTCTCTACGGGCTTTCCGACCCGAAATTCAATAAACCGATAGGTCAACAGCGGATTCCAACACACTTCATCAGACGTCGCACTAAAAAGTTTTTTGGCACTGGCATTCTGCCTTCCGTTATTTCCCGTATTACGATCAATATGTTGATTTCCAAAAAAATGTTCTCGTCCATGAAGGCCCCTTAGGTGTTGCATGGGAACTTTTTTACAACGATGGGCCCTACCGCGTACGACTACGAAACATAAAAGATCGGATGACGACGAAATATAGAAGTGCGTCCACTCAGCACGAACGCTCCTGGAGTTTTTCCGCGATAACTCAGGCAATTCTTGGAATTTCGCTTTAAGGAGTTACCCCCACTTGCGATTTTGAAAAAATCGATTTTTCTTTTATTGCATTTTTTTGAAGTATATGTATCTGAGAATATGTCCTGAAAATTTCAAGTCGATCCGAACAAAATTGACTGAGATATGAGCGTTGAAAGAGAAGAATCCGCGTTGAAAGAGCGTTGAAAGAGAAACTTTAAACGCGTTTTTCTCAAAATGGCATTTCTGAAGTCGGTGACCAAGATTACTCGAACACTAATGAACCGATCTTCTTGAAATTTTGCAGGCTTATTTAATACATAAAAATGTAGTCTTTAATCGTTCGATTTTTTTTTTCGAAAAAAATGGCCGTTTTATAGCCAAAAAACGGCCGTTTTTTTTTCGTTAAAATCGAACCATTAACTTTGACTGTCCGCCATTTTGTGAAAAATGAATATTTTTTAAAATCCTTCGATTAAAGACTAGTTTATACTTATATTTGACTAAATCCATCCGCATTTTTTTCTTCAGATGATCCACTTCGCCGCAATGTTGGTCACCGCAAACCGTGTATATAAAAACATTATTTCATTGACGGCCATTTGCCACTAAACAATGTAATATTTTTCAATAAAAAAATTACTGAAAGTTCTTCAAGATGTGTTCTTTAAGATGGTATATTGATCGATTGAAAAAGTTTTGTAGTTTTCTTTTAAAAAATTCATGAAAAAAGCCTTTTTTTGCGCTACAAGTGGGGGTAACGCCTTAAAAAATTGGACACAATATTCTCAACTCATTGTACTATTGACTTACGGAAAGAAAAAAAATCGATTTTTTTTTTCAAATTTGTAAATGGTCTTTCCCCCTTAAAATAGAAGTGAATTCAGAGGAAAAAAAATCTCTAAAACTCGTTACAGACGTCAAAATGATTTGTATTATGTCTCGATCAATTTTTCGTCGCTGCGACTGATGAAAACCCATTGGAAAATGAATTGTTTTCCGAAAATGTCTATTAATAACGAATGTTACGTGCGAAATTGACTTCCTCCCCTTCCGCCATATTCCCGGGTCTTTGCTAATAAAACTCGTGACTTTTCCCCGTCCATGTTCATCGAGATCGAGGCCCACAAAGAGATAATGAGAGAGCGAGAGAAGGAAACCGGAAATGAGATATGTATTTTGGCAGCGGTCCAACCGGAGCTTTACCAGCTGTGAGACGCACAGCTTCCTTGTGGCGTGTGGCAGCGACCAGTTACAAACACCCACGGAAAGGCGAAAATACCGTTTGCATTTCCATCCCCCCTCGCCCATCTAGATTTCGGATTTTCTCGTCATGGCTTCACACCTCGATGGAACTCTTCGAGGCGTGAAGAGGCGAAGGAGAAAGCAGAGAGAAAGTGCACGATTTGTCAGGTGGAAAAATGTATCTTATTTCTCTATGGCTCCTCGTTTTTTGCATTTGTATTTGTTTTGTATATTTGTATTCACAATTTTTATTAACTATTTTACATACTATCATAAGATTGATCTATCTATTAGGCGTAGGAAAAATAAATTCATTATTGTTGCCTTCAATTTCATGCAAAAATAATGGATTGCTTTTTACTACACCCAATATATTGGAACGTTCGTCATTCATGAATTCGAAATTTCGGTCCTTCTGAATATTGATCGATCGAATTTCCGACACGCACCCGGTAATATAATAAGTAATAATAGCAATCGATAACTTTGATGATTAATAATAATAAAAATGTAATGAATATTGAAATACCAAATACTATATATATACATACATATATGTGTGTGTGTGTGTGTATATATATATATATATATATATATATATATATATATATATATATATATATATATATATATATGAGGTATTCCACCCGAATCCGGTGGACTTTCTCCCTGACCCCCGCCAATTCGATTTATTTTTTTTTCATCTGATTCTATTGACTCTAAAAGACACCCCGAGTTATTTTTATAATTTTCGAAACAACCCTTAGTAAAAAAAATCTTTTTCTCCGAAAAAACGCCCTGATTTAAAAGTCTGAAAAAGTTCCCAAAAATGCGTGATTATATGTCAAAATTTTCAAGCCATCACCCGCAGTGGAAATATGATTTTTTCTGTGCTTTCTGAGCGATTAACGTTAAAAAAAATCCGAAAAATGGACTGCTAACCGTTCAAGGTCCATGATTGTGATTTGGTTATTCAAAAAGGGTCGAAAAAATGCATTGCGGGTATCAAAATATTTAAGTATCCGCCCGAAGTAAGCGGCTCTTGCATTTTCTCGGATTTTTTTAACGTTAATTGCTATATATATATAATTATAATTTGATCATATCGAACAATATTTAAAATTCATTGGTATTTTACGGTACACAATTTTTGCGTTTGCTGTTTTTTGTAAAAAAAACTTTGTGTGGAATTTTTGGAATATTGCAAATTTGAGAAAAACGGCAAATTCAGAACATCTGAAGAAAATTTAAAAACGAAGAATTTATATACATTCAATATGAAACTTTTCTTAAATATTCAAAATTTGCCGTCTTTCCAAATTAAAATCGTTTAAATTTGCCATTATACATTATACATAGATGTTTAAATTCTTTCACTTTCATATTCGTGGAATTTTCACAATTCGCTGTTTTTTATTATTTCATTATTTTCCAAATATTATAGATGGTCCAAACATCCGGATATTCTAAATTTTCTAATATTTTCACTTTCGATATTTTTATATCTGAAAGTTGCAAAATATTATTGATTTCTACATATTTAATTGGAAAAAATTACGAACATTTTGTTTTCTACTTGGACGCTACTGACGAACATCTTTTATTCTAACCATGTTTAACTATGTTTCCTTGCCAAAAGTTTTAATCTATTAATTAAAAAATATTTTTATTTTCTACTTTTTTGTATTCCAAACCTTTTTTAATATCTTTGTTTTCTCGATTTTTTTCATTCTAAAAATTTTAATACATGTTTACTTAAAAAAATTTGAGTTTTAAATAATTTTTATTTTCTACATATATTTCCTACATTTGAGCATTTTTCTGAAGGTTATCATTTTTCAAATTTCCGAATTATCCTTCCCTCCCTTGAAATTATCCTTCTCTATCTTACACCGTTCTCTCCTTCTCTCCCTCTCTCTCTCTTCCTCTGTCGCCCTTCCTCGACCCCAACCCATTTACGAACCCATCAGCCCCCCCCCCCCGCACCGTCTACCCCAGCAATCTGTATCTCGCGAATTTGCTGCTTCGTTGACTCCGATATGATGCAAACACGTCGAGCTATCCTCCATATAAACGTACGAATCCCCCGGGATTCTTCCCTTCTCATTCCAGATTCTAGCGGAGGAGGCGGCGGCGGCAGAGGGGGTGGTGGTCGCGGCGGCCTTGGCAGCGGCGGCGGCGGCGGAAATTGCGACGGAACGGAGAGACGAATGGTCGACATCACGCGAGATAAGCCGATCAAAGTTAACGTCAGGGTTCAGGTGCCGGTTCGCGATCATCCCAAGGTGAGACTAACCATCCTCGCTCTCTTTGCGATAACAATAATCTTTTTCCGTACTTTTATCATCCATTTTTTTCTATTCAACCCTCCTTGGTCACCGTGGGTAAATTTTACCCAGACCTAACTTTGGGTCTGAATACCTATGGCTTCTAGTTTCGATTAAAGGAAATTAAATTGTCAAAGTTAAGCCTTATTTTCTGCCTTACTTTCTAGCGGCAGAAAATAAGGCCTAACTTTGACAATTTATTTTCGGAGTGTGAAAAAAGGAATGGGATTTCTTTTGAGAGGGTTTATTTAACACATATTAAAGTATAAAATAACGAAACATTTATTATAATTTTCATACAAAATGGCGGCGACAAAGTCGATTTTGAAAAACGTGTTTTTTTTACAAATAGTTTCACGGGAGGACGGTTTTCTCGTGAAGTATAAGACGTGGAACAAAAACCAAATAAAAATATAATCTATATATTATTAGCTATGGGACTACGTAGGGATTTTTTTAATCAAATTTTGAAAAAATGGCACACTTCGAAAACAATTAATCGATTTTTTGCCCAAAAAATAAGCAGTAAATTGTTTATAAAAAAAAGTTTACATTTAATCAAAAAACGGCTACGTACTCCCATAGAGAATGTAATTGTGAAGCTACTATCAAAATTTCAAATCGATCGAAGCAAAGGTGTTCGAGTAATCCGTCCTCCCAGTTTGAAAAAAGTGATTTCGAGAAAAACGCGTTCAAAGTTGTGCGAGGCGCCTGAAAGAAGTCCGAAGCTCTGTGGCAATATCGGTAATTGAACCGTTAAAAAAAATTCGCTACAGGACGCGTTGCATATTGTTTTTATGACACCAAAGTATTTCTTAAGCGAAAAAAAAAACGATTTTTCCAAAATCCTAGAGTGGTGTTATCCCCTCCAGGAGGCGAGGGTTTGAAGTGCTACTATGCCACTATTTTTTTCCTAGAAGTACCATGTGTGACGAGTATCCTGTTCCAATTTTACTTGAAAATATCGAAACCTCATAAAGTTATAATTTTTTAGTGAAAAGGTGTGATTTTTGATAAATTGACTTATTCACGATTTTTTTAAAAACATGGTGTCCTTCAAATATTCACATACCGACTTTTCACACATGTTCTCGAATGTTCAAAGTATTTTCTAGTATGCTTTCAATCGCGATCGGACTGATAGTTTTCAGACAGCAACCATTTGGAATTTGGCCGGGTGAATTTTAACCAGTGTGACCACTATGTTATTCTACCAGAGTGTGACCACGGAGGGTTAAAAGAAAATTCTCACATTTCGCTCAATGTCTTTCCATCTTCGTTTATTTACGTTTTCTTCTCGCTAGTTTTTTATCCCTATGTTCTTACGGCAAAAAAATTAAAAAATAATGTTCCACTACCATAAAATTTCGAAACATTGAAAAAGAATCGGATAAAATCCCCCCCCCCCCCCCCCCCCCCTCGCCGATCAAGCTGACATTTTACACAAACCTACGTTTTCATATTTTAAGACAACCCGTAAAGGGATTTTTGGCGACTAGCAATAGTTTTCGAGATATTGAATTTTTAAGGTTTTTTTTTAATGCGCACCGACTCTATCTATATCTGCTACGTCCCCGTTTATACTTATATATGTTGTTGTGCTCTCCGTTTGGCTAAACAAACAAACCCAAACCCAAAAACTATTGCGCGTCGCCAAAAATCCCTTTAGGGGTTGCCTTAAAATTTCTGCTCGATCGGAGGGGGTTTCCGAACCTTATCCAAAGAATAAGGTTCCGAATCAATAATAAAATAAAAAACCGAATAATAAACCGAAGGTACCGAGTAATAAAATAAAAATAAAAATAAGAAACCGAAGGCTCCGAGTAATAAAATAAAAACTCTCAACTTTTGTTGAGGTTTTTTATTTTATTTTCCGAATTATATATATTTTTGAATCGATACACACGAGCCTAGGAAGTAAAAACACTTTGGAACCTACGGAACGTCATTTTTTCGAAATTCCAAAATACTTTCATGACACACTCCTGCATTCTTATCGGATTTCCTTTTTTTTTAACGAAAAGGTTCTTCGCGTCCCGCCAAAATTAAAAAAAAAACTACCAATATTACACAAAATGCCTCTATTCCATGGCATTGAAAATGGAATCAGACGTTTCGGTTAATAAAAAAAACTGGTGCACGTTAATAATATGAGCCGGTTTTCATTATTTTTCAAAGAAAATTGATACATTACAGTAAAATCATGTTCAAACTAATAACAAGATTAGAATTGGGTCGGGGGAGGGCATTTTTCAATCCATCACAGGCATTCGGCATGCCACTGCCCCCACTCTGCTGCAACCCACCGCCAGTGGGGTGGGGGTAGCGTTACTTTCGCGTGACATCCAGCTAACTCAGACCCCATACCCAGCCTACCTCAACAAACATATACAGTATTAAAAGCATTTTTAATGCTAAAATGCACACAAAAAAAAACACCAAAACTCCAATTTATTCAACGAAGTCGACTTCCCTTTTAGTTCGTTGTTCATCTTTTATTCTTGTCCGTTTCAATCTTCTTTTTTCGTTGGCCTCGTGAATGTTGAACGAGGATATAGTGCCCGAATGTTCGTGTGCGTAATTCAAAAACGGGAGCGCAGGAGTGATTCATCGTGACTGGGAACGTTCATTAAATCCATATAGCATAGGGCGGGAGGGAGGGGATGCATTAGATCGGGACGCGCCAGCTTTGGCTTAATAAATCTCATTTAGATGTATAGTTGACTCTGGTGCTCCGTTCGGTATGTTCGTACTTACGTACATCTACATGCACGCTAATGTGTGTGTGTGCGTGTGCGTGTGCGTGCGCGCACGGGTGTGTATGTGTGTGTGTTATTACATAGGCTTATGAACCATATGCGTAAATCACGTAGCTGCGGTATTTCACCCCTTGTCCTATCGCGAACTTCCGCCGCCCTTCTTCATCCCTTCGCTCCTTCCTCCTTTCACCCCGTGCTGTGCGCCCTTTGCCCTCCCTTCCTTGCCATTTGCGCCTTCGCGATAACTTAATTAGCCGGCAAAGCATTTCCCTCTCTAGCCGTACTTCCCCGCCTCCCTTATTGCCTCCACCACCCTTTGCCACGTCGCGCACGTGTCGCGCCATATTAGACCTGGCTAGAGCAGGTGCACTTTGGCGCTCGCCGCAGAGGAAAGAAATGAAGGGAAAAAAGAAACGCACGGCGAATTGCAAAACTCGGGGAAAATCTGAGCACTCGGGCATGATGATGATTAAAAAAGGGAAGGAGGGGTGGCAGGGATGAAGATACGGAGGAAAACAGGTGGAAAGGAAATTATGGGAAAGATAGAATTAATAAGAAGGGCAAGACGAGAGGCGAAGAGGGGGCGGGGGTTGAATTTTGAGTTTGGGGGACCCGTGAATTGGGGGTGGAAAATGATCGTGTTTGTGGAAAGTGGGGAAGGGAAGGAATGAATGAATAGGGGATCAGGAGGATTGGAATTTGTGGGGGGAAAAAAGAGGGGTGTAAGTAAAGAAAAGAGAATTAAAAAATGAACGGGGTGGACCGAAGGAGGGAGAGAAAAAGAGAGAGAGAGAGAGAGAGAGAGAGAGGGGAAGGGAGAGAGAACGTATGGAGAATGCAACGGAAATGCCTATTATCAGACTCGTTGACCCGAATTACACGAAGTACTTGCTGAACGAACACGTTCAATTAAAGACTTTCGCTAACAAGCCACCCCTGTCGTACAACCCTTTCTACCCTCATCTCTCCTTTGTATCTTCTTTTTCTCCCTTACCCCTCTCTCTTCCCCCCGTTTCTCTCTCTCTCTCTCTATTTGTTTGGCCCTTTGGTCCGTCCTCTCTTCCTCTCTCTGGCCATATCTCGCTCTCGAGCACTGCCCTAAGCTCCAATGTGCCCGCGGATCCCAACGAGAGTTCTCTTTCCGCCGGTATCATAGATAGTTATAAACTTCCGTGACCCTGGGGCCACTCGTGAGCCCGAAAAACTGCGTGTTGATATCTTGTTTGTTTTATCTTCTCTTTTTTTTCCTTTTCATCTCTATCTCTATCATCCATCTCCACCGAGGGCTTTTTATTTTGGATGTAATATGGGTGTGTCGTTTCATCCCTCTTTGGAATCCCGACATCCAGTTACGGTATTGTGACTTATTGAGCAAGGATACTGTCAACTACTAAGATCGATTATCTCATGCATTCTATCTCCATGTGTGAATATTTGTTTTTTTTTTAAATATTTACAGGGTGTCCCAGAACTGAATACGTTCCCTGAAATGAGGGGTTGGGGGTGAAATTCTGAGTCGATTGATATAAGCATGTGTGGGTCTCAGATCAAAGCCTGAATTATTATTAACTTTTAAAGGTGGGCCAATCAGGTGCGCCCGATGAGCCAGCGTATCACTCACCGACGTACGCAAGCTCATCGGGCGGACCTGATTGGCCCGCCAATAAAAATTAACAATAATTCAGGGTTTGATCTGAGACCCACACATGCTTATGTCAATCGACTCAAAATTCCACCCCCAACCCCCCATTTCAGGGAACGCATTCAGTTCTGGGACACCCTGTGTATCATGTATAAATCGAGCACAGTATTTTCGAAAGGAGGATAAATAATAATGTCGCGCTATACAGATATATTTTACATTATATATAGAGATATATAGATGTTATGCACATCACAACGAATAACTAAAGATATCATTAAGATTCAAAGATTTATAACATATGTATATGTATATATTCACAACGATTGAAGTTTTCCTCATTAATTTCGCAGGACATGGCCCAAGCATTGTTTTTAATTTCTACGTATATAAACGAAATTGAAAATTTATTTATTTTTATGTATTATTATTATATCCAATTATATATTAAATATCAAATATACATCATGTATATAATATATGCGGGGGACAAAAATGACATAAGTTGGACACGTAAAAAGGGGCAGCAGCCCGTACGATGAAACAGATTATTAAAAAAATAATAATAAAAATACAGTATACAAAATATGCATACAAATATATAAATATATTAGAGACACAATATAAAATAAAATTAAATAATCCAATGTAAAATATAAGCGCGTGCGCGTGTTTGTGTGTGTAATTATTATCATGATTATTATTGCCTGAGTAAGTGGAAAGAGTATGCGAGGAGGTGCCTATGTATGAACACCCGTAAAGGGTAAGCTTTCAACATAAAGACTGCTACTGTCTATATATATATATATATATATATATATATATATATATATATATATATATATATATATATATATATATATTTTTTTCTCAGTAGATAATATGCATATAAAATATATCAATATAAAATATATATTCTATAGTGGTGTGTTATATATAAACATTTAAAAATAATAAATGAAAATAAAAATGAGAGTCTATATATATATATATATATATATATACACACATATAACACGCTACTTCGATGTATTTTTCATTAAAGTCGCGGCACATTAGCCCCGACGTTTCATCGTAAAATTCAAGCTCTCGTTGAAATTTCGTATTAGCATGTAATGAAAAGGTGGAGGTAGTATTATCCTTGAATAGCAGCGATATCAGCGTTATGCTTACGATATTCCTACTCATATATATGTATATATCTCACTAGCTAACAAAAGGGCCCGCATAACCTCACTTTGCATGCATCCCATGAAGCTTACTCCGCCATTTTGTCTTGGAGGAGTCGGGGCCGAGTGCGTTGACGGGCTGGTAAGGCCGAACAATGGCGTCGAAAGCTCCAGCAGGACTTGGCCCCCTTTACAAGCCGTTAAATTGGACGCTGGAATTGAGATTGTCTTCTGGTCTCGAAGAGGCTCGGGGTGCAGCAGCCTCAAGGCATTAATGACTTTTCTCATGGCGAATCTCGCGGCCATTTTGCACAGTGTAGTCTTAAGCTCCTAGCCTTAGGGAGATTTTACAATGGGCTGTACCATAGGATGTGGGAAAAACTGGCCCAATCGGTTTCCGGCGAATTTGATGGTCTCTCTCTCTCTCTCTCTCTCTCTCTCTCTCTTCGTCTCTCAGTGCAATAATCACACGGTTCATTATCTCGTTTTCTTCCCGCTCTGTTTCTAGTTCAATTTCGTCGGGAAGCTCCTCGGGCCCAAAGGAAACTCGTTGAAGCGACTGCAGGAGGAGACCGGCTGCAAAATGGCGGTCCTCGGTCGCGGATCCATGAAGGATCGACAAAAGGTGAGAGGATTAAAATTTATTAAGAATCCGCATGTGCGATCGTCGAATTATGAAACGAGGGGATAAAAGCGAAAAAAAGGATCAATGAAGAGCAGTCGGTGAAATGTTGCATTTTTGCTTGGTTTTGTTTGGGTGAAGGGAATAAAAACAAAGACGAAAATTCGAACGAGAGTGGACATTGAGGAAAACAAATTCTACCAAAATACAGATCGTAAAGTAGAATATACAGGAAATTAATAGTTTAAATGAAAACAAAAGTCAAATACGGAATATAAAAAATAGAGCAGGGATAAATGAAAAAAAAACTTAATTAATTCGACTTTTATAGATAAAAAAAATTGAATTTCAAATACATTTTCAAAAATTTGATGTAGACGTGAAACTATGCATATACATTTTAAAAGTGTCAGCTTATACAGCCTGTTAGGATGATTGATGCAAAGTCTTAAGGGGGTGATAGGTCACCTCGTTAGGAACATTTCTAATCTAGGTTAACTTAGTCCAAAGTCTAAGGATTTCGAGTTATCATGGTATCATTTTTGGAAAATTTTCCATAATTTGGTACTGACTCGTTTACCACTTATGTTAATGCCTTTTTTTTAATAACATTAACATAAAAGGTATTTTTATTTTTTGACAAGTTTTTAATTATTCAACACGTCTGTTTGAACATTATGAACGAGTAAGTACCTAATTTTGGTAGAGTTTCCAAAAATCATACTTACCATGATAACTCGACTTTGGACTAACAAGGAAAGGTTGCGAAATCGATCTCTCCGATTTCATTGAAATTTGGGATACTTGTAGAATGGGCAAAAATAGGCAACACGTATTTTTTTATATCCGCGGAACCCGACTTTTACGGGGTGAAACGCACCCTCGAAGATAGGGGTGTTTTTCGTTTTTCGTCGATAACGTTATCGTTCTCATCTCCAATGTATAGTACACGAAAAAATGAACATTGTTGCAATTGGAATTTTTTCCATATCTCGTACCGTTAAAACGTTATCGACGAAAAACACCCCAATTTTCGAGCGTGCGTTTCAACCCTTAAAAATCGGGTTCTGCAGATATAAAAAAAACACGTGTCGCCTGTTTTTACCCATTTTACAAGCATGCCAAATTTTATCGAAAATGGAGAGATGGACCTTGCAACCTTTCCTTGTAAGGTAATCTGGGTTGGATATGTTCCTAACGAGGTGACCTATCACCCCCTTAAGGCTTTGCATTGACCTTCCCAATACTCTGTATAAGTTTATAAAATTCTAATTCTAATCATTTTTGTTCTAAATTGATTTATATGAATTTAAAAAATTTAAATTCATGTAAATTTAATGAATTTAAGTTTATATGAAGTTGATCAATGTAATTTTTTTCAATTTCTACGATTTTCTTTTCTTAAAAATCATTTCGCGAAAACGAAAAACAAATACAAATTGCTCAACCAATATAGTACAGTCGTGCTGTTTATTGGAATCGGAAAAAATTAGAAGAAGGCTAGTTTTTTGACAGGTGATTTTGTAGGTGCCGTGGGTGCTTAATCCAAGTTTGCCTAAAAATCGGGGTGTAGCGTTTTTTCTAGGGGATGAAAGGGGATGGGAGTGGATTAATGCCAAACTACAACCCCCGCGACGTCGGCGCCGGGAGACAAAATGTTCAGAAAAAACCGAGTTTTATTTTTGTCCACAGCGCCGAAATCGTCGAAGTTCATTTTGGGGGTGAAAAAGTGGGGTGAAATTTTGAAAAATCAGTTTCCATCCGATAACTCTTTGGGAATAATGCATACAATTTTTGTTCAAATAGGAACGTTGTAGCCCTTGAAAAGACGCGTCGATCGAGTATTTGATCGTCCCTCTCCAATAATATCTTCACCCCCAAAAGAAATGTTGAAGTATAAACAAAAAAATTGTTTATTGAATAACTCAAAAAGAAGCGATTTTTCGGGGATGCTTTAAATGTACGAAATATAGAGAATATTTTTCTCTATATTCTCGTTCCTATGGACCACCCTTGAATTTGGCTTTTTCGAACCCCTCTCAGGGGATGAAAATTCAAAATTAAATTCTGGGAGAACTATTGACCGAAAACAAAGAGATACGAGTTTGGCGCTGTGGACAAAAATGTAGCTGAGGGTTCAAGCTACAAATTCTTCGACGGCGGCGAATTCGTGCGGTCAATAGTTTTCCCAAAATTTCATTTTGAATTTTCAACCCCCGGGAGGGGTTAGAAAATCAAAATTCAAGGGTGGTTCATAGAAACGAAAATATCGAGAAAATTATTCTCCACATTTTGTACATTTGAACCATACCCGAAAAATCAATTGTTTTTTAAATTATTCAATGAACAATTTTTTGTTGTTGGTATTTTAACCATTTTTTGGGGTGAAGATATTATCGCAGAGTGATGATCAAATACTCGATCGACGCGTCTTTTCAAGGCCTACAACGTTCCCATTTGAGCAAAAATGTACGATTTTTTCCTAAAGAGTTATTGAATTAAAACTGGTTTTTCGAAATTTCATCCCACTTTTTCACCCCCAAAATGAACTTCCACGACTTCGGCGCTGTGGACAAAAATAAAGCCCGGATTTTTCTGCACATTTTGCCTCACGGCGCCGACCTCGTAGGGGTTGTAGTTTGGCATTAATCCACCCCCATCCCCTCTCATCGCCTAAAAAAACCCTACACCCCGATTTGTAGGCAAACTTGAATTTAGCACCCGCGGCACCTACAAAATCACCTGTCACAAAACTAGCCTTCTTCTAATTTTCTCCGATTCCGGGGTTTTTCAGTACTAATAGCCGATTTATGATAATTTTGTGACTCGATATTTTCGTGAAATTGTTAAATCGTTAAAAAAAAAAACGAAAAACGACGGCGAAAGGGCAAACCTGTGATATTTTACGGTTTCGAAGGAGGAAGAGCTCCGAGTTAGCGGGGATCCGAAGTTCTCGCATCTCACGGAAGATTTACACGTCGAGATATCCGCGTACGCAACACCGGCGGAAGCTCACGCCCGGATCGCGTGGGCTCTGGCGGAAGTCGGTCGGTTCCTCGTCCCGGTAAGCGCAACTAACATTAAATACATATCCGTACACGCGAATTTATTTATACCGGATTTTTTTCTTTTTTTCGTCACGTTTGTCCACCCGAACCCGCCGCGTATATTTCATACACGGGAAGTTTCCGACACACGCAAACGCGAAATTTTCTTATCGTTGCACTGTGAAGTTGAAAACACCATTTCCGGTGGGCACGTCTCTCGCTTTCCTCAACCCCCTTAATTTCCACGCCGAGATGCTATTTGCTGCTGCACGGCCGGAAATTTTGAAACGAAATTGCGCATAAAAAAACGATGTATTATTGTTGCTATTAATATTGTTGCTATTAATATTGTTGCTACTGTTGATATTGCCGCCTTTGTTGTTCTGATTATTTGTTTCTATTATTATAATTATTATTTCTCATTATTGTATTTGTTGTTACGATTATTGCTAATTGTTATTATTATTAATAATTAATATCTCGCACCGTAGTTATTTCTTCGTCAATGACCAAGGCATTAGGTCTGGAAATTATTTTTGAATAATGCTGCAAATTGCATTTATTCTATTTATTCTGCATAGCGCGTTTAATTGTTTTCGAAATTGCATTCTTTTAAATTTTCGATTCTGTGTATTTCGTTTTGTTGAATGTTGTTTTTTTGGCAAATTTGTGGCGATTAAAAAAATATTTTTCCCTTCCGATTGGAGAATTTTTTCTTTTGAATTATACAAAAATAATCGCCTTGCATGTATTTTATTTATTTTGCAAAGCGCATTCAATTATATTCCAAATTGCATTTTTCTAAATTTATTTTCTTGGTGTTTCATTTTATCAAATTTTCTTTCGGCAAAGTTGTGGTAATTTTTTTAATTCGACATATTTTGGCTTTTGATTAATTGGCTCAGATTAGAAAGAATTGATGTAAAAAATGTTACAATCATAATCGTCTTTACAAATAATATATACATATATACATTGGACTGGCCCAAGAAAAAAAAATTCAATGAACTTTTTGTTGAAAATGTTGTTTAGAGTGACAAAAAATGAGTGCTGACCAAATTGTAGCCCTTTATATCAATATTTAGAGGTCCCTCTTCGCAATTTACTATTTCCCATTCATTTAACATAGTAAAAGTTTTGTTTGCCGCTTCTCAGCTTTATAATTCGCCTACGAGTGAACACACCTAAATGCTCAAAACATTGTTTTATAGAAAATTTAACGCTCGACAAAAAAAGTCCTTAGCCTTCATACGATAAATTCACTCGTTCGAATTTTATTCAACGTCAAAGTTGAATCTATGATGCTTTCATGATTTTGTGAGATTTTTGGACTTTTACAACGAAATCATTGATTTTCTTTTTTTTTTCTGATTCGTCTCAAAAAGTATTGTATCCTTTTCAAATTATTCCCTAGATAGTTTCTAAAATTCCTAATAGATTTAAATGTATTGTTATTTAAAAGTACATTAGTACAATAATAAATTCTTAAACTGAATTCAATTCCCATAGCATGATAAATAAATATCTAGAGAATACTTTCAAAAGGATACAATACTTTTCAAGATAAATCAGAAAAAAAACAACGACAAAAAATCAATAATTTTGTGAAAAATGGCCAAAACTCGCACAAAATTGTGAAATTTATCATCAATTAGGCTTTAATGTTGAATAAAATTTAAACGAGTGAATTTATCGTATGGAGGCCAAGGACCTTTTTTGTAGAGCATCAAATTTTCTATCATTTTGCGCGCTTCCGTGTGTTTACCCGTAGGCGAGTTATAAAGCTTAGAAGCGGCAAGCAAAACTTTTATCATGTTAAATGAATGGAAAATACAAAATCTCGATGAGAGACCTCTAATTATTAATATAAACGGCTAAAGTTTGGTCAGCACACATTTTTTGTCATCCTCAACAACATTTGCAACAATTAAAAAAAAAACTTTCAATTTTTTTCGGGCCAGTCTAATATATATAAGTATATATATGTAGCATTAGTATAGCTATAGAAAACGCACAGTAGGGAAAACATTTTTTCTCTTACAAAAAATGTACTGTGGGTTTATGGACCGAGAGCCAGGACAAAAAGCCCGAACAACGAAACTGACGAGTGTTCAAAAACCTGGCTGTATTTTTCTCTATATATGTGTGTGTGTGTGTGTGTGTGTGTGTGTGTGTGTGTGTGTGTGTGTGTGTGTGTGTGTGTGTGTGTGTGTGTGTGTGTGTGTGTGTGTGTGTGTGTGTGTGTGTGTGTGTGTGTGTGTGTGTGTGTGTGTGTGTGTGTGTGTGTGTGTGTGTGTGTGTGTGTGTGTGTGTGTGTGTGTGTGTGTGTGTGTGTGTGTGTGTGTGTGTGTGTGTGTGTGTGTGTGTGTGTGTGTGTGTGTGTGTGTGTGTGTGTGTGTGTGTGTGTGTGTGTGTGTGTGTGTGTGTGTGTGTGTGTGTGTGTGTGTGTGTGTGTGTGTGTGTGTGTGTGTGTGTGTGTGTGTGTGTGTGTGTGTGTGTGTGTGTGTGTGTGTGTGTGTGTGTGTGTGTGTGTGTGTGTGTGTGTGTGTGTGTGTGTGTGTGTGTGTGTGTGTGTGTGTGTGTGTGCGTGTTTGTGTACGCGTGTGTGTATATATGCGTGGGTGGGGATCAACGAAACAATGAACTGTTTGCATTCATTGAGGGAAACTCACTCGGTTCGCTCGAACTTTAAACACAACCCAAGGGAAAGCTCCGTTTT
The DNA here is from genome assembly GCA_963210295.1 of Ophion ellenae. Classification (NCBI taxonomy): domain Eukaryota; kingdom Metazoa; phylum Arthropoda; class Insecta; order Hymenoptera; family Ichneumonidae; genus Ophion; species Ophion ellenae. The sequence goes on from OY723395.1 coordinate 31,839,837, forward strand.
TCCTGCTACGCCCGCATTAATATATCCCTATTATGCTAACACAAAGACACGGCACACATACACACAGAGATACTTGCACATTTGTACGAAAACCCGTACAATTTGTGCGAAAACGAGCCCATAATTTCCCAGCAGTTGTAAATTCGTTATCATCATAGCTGGCGTTTCAATTAATGACAACAATGTTCCTCGCAATTCATTGATTCGTCGCGATTTATTTGATTTTATCAGGAATATTTCATTGCCGATAATTGATACTCGGCTTGGTATTAGTTGATTTTTCATCTACTTCGTAAAATAATTATTGATGACCGCTCTGTGTCGAATCCGCGCTAGTAATTGAGCCATTTTATTTCTTGATTTGAGCCTTCGCACTAATTGGACAGGGGAGAAGGCCTCGTTTATCCGAGAGATTGACGTTCGACGGAGGGAAAAATATATCCTCGGGTAGTATTGGAATTTGGTGGTGGAGGATAATTGGGATGAATGATTTTTCGAAAGAGTGGATAAGCTTTTTGGTTTTGCTGGTGTTTATATGTAATAGCGTACTTTAACTGTAAGTGAAGTTTTTTTAAGTTTAAGTTTTAAGTTTTATTAAGTTTAACTGTAATAGTGTTTATACACAGCATATATTTCTTGTCAGGAATATGTATCCAAGATGTATGAGTCATATATGAGGCATACATTTTTGACATATTTTTCTGACAAAAAAATAGATTGAAAATGTATCGAAAATATATGCGTCGTATATGCCTCATATATGCATCATATATAGTGTTTATACGTAGCATATATTTTTTTGGTCAGAAAAATATATCGAAAATATATGCGTCATATATGCGTCATATATTTGGTGCATATATACTGAATATATACGTATTATTCTATTTTTCGTCACTACATATGCGACCGATATGTATATATATTCATATATTTTTTGCATATATTTTATATATATTTTTACATGTTTGCATATATTTTGCATATGTTTTACATACATAAATTTCCATGGGGGTTACAATGTCAGCAAATTTGAAAAATCTCATTTCGAGACAAACGGGTTCAAAGATTTAACTATCGATTTTTGCAAGATAAAATGATTAGAGATACGGCCTTGAAATTTCTACAGGATATTCTTGAAAGTGTAAACTGTGGAAAAGGGCAAAAAAAATCGATTTTTTTAAAGTGTCACACTGGTATAGCCCCTTAAAGAAAGAAACTCTGCCATCTAGGCTTATCTGAAATGAAAAATTGAAAAATGTATTTTTGGTATAATGATAAAAGCTCCGACTGACCGAAAACTTTTTTGAAATTTTGACACTAACGAAAACGCCAAGTTGCAGGAAAAAACTACGATTTTCGAGAAAAAAAACAACTAAAACAATTTTTCATTAACAAATGTATAAAGATATTTAAAAAGTCATCCGGCCATACGATATAAAATGTCATAAGCTATGCTCCTCCCGAATTTCAAGTGAATCGGACGAATACATTTTGACTTGCGTCGTTTCGTAAAACAGTTTCGAGAAAAAGGCAAAAAAGGGCAACTTCGGCGATCTGGCCCTTCGCCCGCACGAAACAATAATAAAAAAAAAGTTATTATTGCACTTTAGACTGATTTGACATAAAATCCAGGTATATCAGAGAATAACGAATTTCGGCTCGTCTCGCCTGGGTTCCCATCTCCGCACATTCTCAATTCCATTGTGTTTCTTTTTCATCCTTTTCTTTCCTTCTTTTGTCTCGCTCGTAAAACATTGCGGATGGTTTTTCTTTTGAATTTTTCACGAGTCTTTGAGTTATTTCTGAACAATGGCCGCGCTGCTCCAACTCGTTCGCGGAGTTTTCTGATGGCAAGACGAGACTGAAGTTTATTAAAGGTCCCTCGCTGATGCTGCTGCTGGTCGCTCCATTCCGCTCCTCGACGTAGCTTCACTTCTCGTCCAATCGTATATTTTCATTGGGATCGCGGTAATTGCCTCGTATCAATTAACTCGGCTCTGTCTCGAAGCTTAACGAGGGAACTACGAGGAAACAGCGTGAGCAAGAGAGAGAGAGAGAGAGAGAGAGAGAGAGAGAGAGAGAGAGAGAGAGAGAGAGAGAGAAGTTGATGGTGGATAAGGACAGTGTAAAATATTTTCTTCCTTTTTCTGGAACGACAGATGGAAGTGGACCTCTTATATAATTGGTGTAGCGTGTACGGGACGATTCACTTTCTGTCCCGTTCCCTATACGCGATCCCAAGATGCAATTATCGCGCGCGCAATCACTGGCTCCTCCGAGTGCCAGGATAAGAGCAATCGAAAGTTCCAGGAAATTTCAGCAATTATCCAACATTTATCTGGCATCTTCGACCTCGTTGCGTCACTTTGACAGCCTGCGGAGACGCTCCAGCGTAACGATAAATTTATCGGAAAATATATCATGGCATCTGCGGGATCGAGAGAAAAATATTTCATTCACAACGAACGAAATTCGATTGATGATAAACACTGGCCCGGGACAGTGATAGCGAATATATTCGTCTTTATATTTCTTTATAAATTATTTATTCGTAATATTTGAAATTTGATATCTCATATATATATATATATATATATTTTTATCATTTTATTATTTAAAAAGAGAAATTGCCTGACAAGAATTAAAAACAATTTTTGTTAACAGAGATTTTTATACATGTATGCATTTTTCACAACCATTGAACAATTTACAAAATTCGACTGTTTCACAAATAATCATCAGGGTGAAATACCATTTTCATTCTCGACCCCCTCCTACGTACCATTTAAGAAGCCAGGCCACAGTAAGGGGTATAAAATCATGTGCGAATTTAACAATTTTTTTTCGTATGAAAAAGTGATTCACTCGTGTAATTAATTACACATCTATTTAGTATGAATATCAAGCTGTTAGGATTTCTTTTTTTTTCGATGTACGACATGGCCGACTACTAATATTTTCTTCTGTTATCTTTTTTTTAAGCGCTCCGCGGCGTGACATTTAGCGTCCACAATTTTTTACCTAGAACAAAAAACAAAAATTCTCGTCAATCTACATCAGAATACCTAGAGAAGTACGTACGGAATTTAAAAAATATTGTTTTATTCAAAAGTTGTAGGTATTTGAATGAATTTTCAGTGAAACATTTCGTATAAAACTGCTCATAAAATGAAAAGTTTTCGATTAATAAAAAATACTTCTCTGCGAAATGCAATTAGGAACTTAACTTTCAAATTTGAAGTAAATCGAGTGAAAATTGTTCAAGTTATTTGTCACGCCAATTGGAAAAAAGGTGTTTCGAGAAAAACGCGTTAAAATTTAAGGTACTCTATAGCCGTGCCAGAGGTGGGCTTGCGTGATACGTTCAAAGTCGGTGAAAAAAAAAATTCTTGCTGTAAATCGAATAGTAACTTATTCCTATGATGACGCAGCACCGTTTTACCGAAAAGAAAGATTTTTTGAAAATTCTACTGTGGCCTCACCCCTTAATAGATAATTGTCTCAGCAGGAATTTTCCTTATTCCCATTATTTGATTTTATATTTTAGAAGCAAGGAATGCAATAGAAAAGTTTTTCCACAACTACAAAAATCGATTATTTTCGCACGAACTAAAAATAATACTTTTTTTTATAAAGGGATGAAAAAAATCATTTTTCCCTAACACGATTTAAATCAAATATTTTTTCAACTAACGATTTACATACGTATACATATATTTAAATCCCTGTTTAAAAAATATTCTATGTGATTCTTGCCAAAAGAAAAATATATATTCTCCCTTTGGCAATAATTGAGCAATTGAGTATAATTTTTTGCGTCTGCCCCACTATAATTAAACGGGGCTAAAATGTATTTTTATGCCCTCCATCCTTCCCCCGCATACACGTATAAACATTCCGAGCCATAACTGTAAAATCCAAAGTGTCTGTTCCCGGTGTTCCATTAAAAGAGCCCCGTAAAACGAGAGCGTCGTTCAACCAGGTGTGACGCCAAGTTGGGGAAAGTTTACACGAGAATTTGAGGGGTAGCTTTAGTTTTAAGAGGAAAGCCGAGTTAAAGGAGAAACGCGTCGTACGACCGTAAATTTCAGGATTACAACGACGACATAAGGCAGGAACAAATGTGGGAGATGCAAATACTGAGTACACAACAGGGACGCGAGGGCTCGTATCAGACTACGGAGGCGCCTTCGAGTCCTGAGACGGGCTCCGAGGCTGCGAGTTCACCAACATCGAGTATCACGGCTAACTCACTCGAGGTACAAGAATCTACAGCACCGAGGCCAAGTCCCTCGCCCCCGCATCCGACAGCCCTCAAGGCTCAGGGTGGTGCGCCACTTCAGGCTGTGACGCCGAGCCTAGGTGAGCATCTGCGGAGATTGCAAGTTTCCAAGTGCGCCACTTTAGACCATCCTCCCTACGAACACTTCCGCGTTCACCTTTGTCCTCTTTCGGCTTACAAATTTCGCGTAGACTGTGAGACTCCTCGTAAAAACAACGCCCTGTGACAATGAATTGCCCAACCGGGGGCCAGGTGTGTCTCAGCAAGACGGGACGGTAAGCAGGCTCGAGCTGACTTGCACTTGGTCAAGGAAGATTTTTAAATTTGGAAGATTCAGTTTCTTCCATTGCACTTAGACAGGTTTTTCTTGAATGCGTTTCGAAATATCGGAGCTGCACAGACTTGCGTTCCTTTATTGGAGATATTTTGATAGGTCAAGAAGAGAAAAAACTTGCTATGGGGACTTAATCCAGTTTACCTGGTTCTCGTAATTTTTGATATTTTTCTAGCCTTCTTATTTGGAGGGTTGATGGAAATATAGGGGTTGCTTTGGTCCTGAATGCAGGATGTAGTACTAAAAACCAATGAGCCCGCTGGCAAAGTCGATTTAGCGATTGTGGGGATGAGAAAGAATCAATAGTTACCCAAAACCGCCTAGTTCCAGATCCTAGAAAATCTTCCAGCTTTTCCATAAGTGTTCCATGTCATTACCCCCATATAACTCATTGACTTCCATTCGTTGACCTGCCGTTCCATTCTTCCCGGGCGAACTGTCCATTTCCTTCTCGTTCGATCTTGCAACGATGTCTCCCTCCGAGTTAGGATTTCATCAGGGTTGGGTGTTGCACGTTAGGGGGTCGAAAGCGGCCACTGTTGCCGGGAGCGAGGCCAGCGATGTCACCGACGAAACGTACCGTTATGTCGCTGCTCGCACGCGCCCGCGCAGCCCAGAACAAAGAGCCGCTCCAACCGCCACCGTCGATCGTCGGCGGATCCAATCATCCCCAGTCCCCAACGTCGATCATCCAGGCGAGCATGCAAATGCCGACAGCCGCTGGTGGTGGTGGTGGCGGCGGTTGCTTGCCGCCCGGGACGCAGCAGGTCTCGCAGCAGCAAGTGGTTCCCGGGGGTGGTATTGGACAACAGGTGGCGCCCCAACAGATTCAGCTCGTCGGGCAGTCAGTCCCACCACAGACGGCCCAACACACCACCGCTCAGCAGCAACGCCAAACCATCATACCACAACACTCCCAGCACCAAGTCTTACCACCGGCGTTACATGGCCTGATACACGCGCAGTAAGTATCCCAGCTGTTCTTTTACTGTCCCTGGGAGGACTGAGATTCGGATGGGATGTAGGAGTGAGCCGTAGATCAAACATCGAAGTATTAGGACGTTGAATAAGTTCTCGTTGGTTTCCAATTCAACATCCTTGTTCAACATCCAAATAGATACGTTCGTTTGGCACCCAGTCTGGGCCTGCTGCTCTGGGAGATTAGCATGGACTTCAGACTGGAAAAGCACCTAAAGGGCAATCTAGAGTAGTCTATTCAATGTCCTAACAGTCTGGACCAGCTGATCCCTCCTCTGGAGAGACCAGAGAAGATTGGCATGGAGTTTAGGCTGAATTGGCAGCTGGAGGGCAATTTATAGAAGGCCATTCAGTGTCAAAAAAGTCTGGGCCAGCTAATCCCTCCTCTGAAGAAATCAGAGGAGATTGGCATGGATCACAGACTGAAGTGGCAGCTGGATGGCAATCTATAGAAGGCCATTCAGTGTCCAAACAATCTGGACCAGCTGATCCTACCTCTGGAGAGACCAGATGAGATTGACATGGGGTTGTGACTGAAGTGGCAGCTGGAGGGCAATCTAGAGAAGTCCATTCACTGTTCAAACAGTCTGAGTGAGCTGTTTCTCTGAAGTGGCCGCATGCGATAGGCATTGACTTTTGCGATCCAGCTAGTACCCGGCTGCCCATTTCCAATTGCCCGCTACGAAAAAAAAAGAAACACTGAATAAATAGAGACAGCCCAAGTTCCCCAAAGTAAAGTTCCAGCCGCGCTCTCTTGAATAAATTCCTCGAGACGGATTCTTAAGAAGGTTTTCCCAGGAAAATTGTCTCGAATACATAAAATCCCGGAGGTTTCTCGCGAGCCTCGCGCAGGCACTTCGTAAATCTTTTCGTCGCGACCCTTGCCACTTTTTCTTCTCACACCACGCGACGCCTACGTGGTGTCGTCTAATTTTCTATAGAGCTCGTAGCGTGTAGGAAAGCCACCGACTGTGAGAGCTATACGGCTTATTGCCCCGTTCTCGAGCCAACGTGAAATGTGCACAGAGGCGATGTGTCTTCCTTTCGGACCGGGGGAGGGGGGGGGGGGGGGGGTGGTGTGCACTACTCCTCTGTGACACGATGCTCGTTAGTATGCGCGGACTACATGATCGAATTAACTTTGACGCGTGAGAAGCCTTCGCTCTCGTCTGCTTCGTTCCTGCCTCATTCCCTAGACTCACCTCTAAATTCAATCAATTATCCGTCGTAAAGTGATTACAAAAAAAACCGAGAAAAAAACCAATTGAAAAATTTCTATCCATCGGGGTGAGATTGCCGAGTGGTCGCGTGTGTAAAATCGAAGTAGAGAATAAACCGCCAGTAGTGCGAGTCCCCGTGTGGTCAGACGGCAATTGGAAATCGTGCGACGAGCCGTTTTTTTTTTAATATGCCATCGGTCATTCCCATTTTTCATCCGATCACACAGATCCTTCAGCCCTCTCGTTAACCGCGAAAAAAAACATCACCATGGAAAATAATAAATCTAATTAAAGCATCGCTCTTCGAAAAACTGTTTCAGGAGGGCTGCCGGTGGGCCGACGGTGGTACCGATGCTACGAGAAGATTTCATGGCAGGGGTGAACCTCGTTTAAATTTTCACGCGCACCAAGTCCAAATATTTCCACATAGCGTGAATTTCGTATGAATATACATATATATATATATATATATATATATATATATACATATATATATATATATATATATATATATATATATATATATATATATATATATATATATATATATATATATATATATATATATATATATATATATATATATATATATATATATATATATATGCGTACACATACACACATATATATGAATAATAATAATAATTGACAATTGAAAGAGAAAAGTATGAATAAAGAATTATTTACGACGTTGTCGATCGTGCACGAGTGTCGAAAATTGCTATTTGAGGAAGAAGAAGAAAACGAAAAGTAACGATTTCATAATTATTCAACCGAGGACGACTTGAGTAGGAAAAAGTAACATTAAAAAACGCACAGAAATTACGAGGAAACGAAAAACGTACTATGGGTGTTGTTAAGGCTTTGAATAATTCATACACAGGATGGAAATTATAAGGTGGCCATGCGTTTTTTTAAGGGCCTTGCGTGGCCATTTTCATACTGAGGAAAATAGTATGTTCAATGGTTTTTCATAGTCCTCTGCGAAAAAATATAGCGTTTTTTGCTATCAGAAGTATTTGCCATAAAAAATGAAACATTTTGGAAAAAAATAAAACTTCCATTTTGAGGGTAGTAGAATAACGGTATTTAAATACAATATAGGAAAGACTCATGACACACTTTTTTTGTGTATCCCGCCATCGGGAAAAAAATTCTTGATAGGGAAATTTCAAAGAGAACGAATGGAATATAATTCCATTTTGAAAAAGTTTATTTTCAACGTTTCGTGTTTGGAATTTAAGGGGACTAGGCAGCGAAAATAGGCCGAAAATGGGATAAACTCAAATGGCATTTGTGAGGAACCGAAACAACGTACACACATTTTTTTTGCAACTTTTTTATTGGAGTTTTGGGTATTAAATTCAGTGATTGAAGTTTTTCAATAATTAAATATTCAAGGGAGATGTGAGCGAGTAGAGAAGACCACGCGTCTCGTGCACTGCTCCCTCATTGCCACGTTTCCGAGTGGCCGGGTGAAGTTTTCGGCAATTCCCAAATGCCATTCTCTTCAGGGGATGTCCGTCCACAGACTAAACCGAAAATTTTGGAAAAAAACATACAAATTTAAAAAATGGCGGCTAAAATTTTAAAAGCCTCGAAAAACGGATGACATTTGTTGTGACAACAATAATAATAAATTGATTTTTTTACGTGGGCTCATTTTTTTGAGAAAGTTGATATCTCCATTTTTTGTTCAATCGAGGCGATATCTTTAACTGTTCTTGAGTTATCGTGGAGAAACTAGTACAAAATGCTGTTTCGAGAAAAACGCGTTCAAGTTCTCGCGCAGACTCGAGTTCAGCTTTATCCGTGACAACAATCGCGGAACGTCGGTTTTCTTTCACCCCAGCTTCTTTTGTCGATGCTTGAGATCTCTTGTCTGCATCCAACTAACGTTCGTGGTCACGGAACTTGCACATTTAAACGTTTTATTGCTCTTTTAAGCTCAATTTTGCGAATTTTTCAGTTTTCTTTGCGCCAAAATGTTTGGAAAATGTTGTAGTAACAGAATACAAAAAAAAATTTAAGATTTTTCGATGCCTAGTCCCCTCAATTGTCTTCGTTCCGCTGAACTCAAAATGGATTTTTGATTTTTTTTTTCATAATCGTCAATCTTTTCTGGCAAACACTATTCGTCAGAAATATACGCTATCTCTTTTTTTTCGGGGACTTTAAAAACCTGAAAATTAAATATCATATTTTCCTCGGTTGAAATATCGCCGCGCCCAAGCGTCAAAAAAACATATGACCACCTGATAATTATCACCCTATGTGTACAGGCTGTCCCTCGTATCTCTGCCACCCGAAATAACTCGGTAATTATCGACGTCACAAAAAAAATGTTCCAGACCAAAGTTGTACGGTGTGAAGGGGGCAATCAAATGCGACCAATTTTTTTATTTCGTTGGAGGTACTGACGCACAGTGAAGGTCACCACTTTTTTTAACGGAATGGTACATTTTTTTTCAACCCTCTCGTGGAGCATCTCAGGCCGCATAAAAAGCATTAGGTCAAAGTCGTTCAAGGTCATTCAAGGTCACCTATTAAAATGAAATACAAATCTAAATATCTCGGATCACTACCAAATGTTTGGCAGTGATCCGAGATATTTGGATTCGTATCATCGATACTGACCTTCAATGACCTTGAACGACTTTGACCCCCTAATGTTTTTTACGCGGCTTGAGGTGTTCCACAAGATGGTTGAAAAAAAATGTACCATTCTATTTGAAAAAGTGGAGGTGACCTTCAGGGTGCGAGAGCGCCTCCACGGAAATAAAAAAAATTGGTCGCATTTGATTGCCCCCTTCACACCGTACAACTTTTGTGTGGAAGATTTTTTTTAGACATCGCTAATTACCGAGTTATTTCGGGTGGCAGAGATAAGAGGATATATACCCTGTATATAAATATATATAAATAAAGCCCGCTAAACCTGCGAAAGTATTACGAATATACATATATACGCGCATATATATGTTCGCCATTTTCGTTACGACACTTACCACACACAGACACACATACGAATATTCTAACGTTTGAAACAGTTATTTTTCATCAATAATGAAGTATTAGTGATTGTATCGATCGACCAATCGATCGTTCAGCGTGTATTCAAGAGAATCATCGACAAAGATCGCGTTATCACGCAACGCGGAGCGAGTGATAATTGTGTCGAAAATAAAACAACAGCAACAACAAATAGGCCGTAATATCGTGAAATTCTGTTTTACGTGTACGATAGAAAATTTATTAGCTTCTAAGTAGGATCGCGGAGTCCGAAAAAAAAAATCGAAAAAAAAAACAAACAGCAACAAACTGAAGTGGAGAAAAAATGATTTCGGGCCTAACTCTCGATAGCGAGTAGAACGAAGCTGCGAGTATTACGTAAGTGCGTGTTCGTCTCGCCGAAATTTCTCGTCGAATCTGTGGGAAAAAGAGGCGAATATTGATAAAAGAAAAACCACAGAAAAAGCGAGCGAGAGAAGTGCATTCGAAGGGAAAAAAAACGTAATTGCCACGACACACCAAAACAAATGGCAAAAAAACAATGGGGAAGAAGAAAAATGAATAATAATTTAACATATCATTGTCTCGGTATTTTCTCCCTCGAACTCGTTCGAGGATCGTCCATCGAGGCCTCGTCGCAGGCGCGAAGCTTGAAACAGCGGTGACAAAAATTAAAGAGAAAAAAATATATAAAACATTTAAAAAAAGATAATGAAAACACACATTTTTCACGATACAAATTATTATTGTCCATTCATTGCCTATGGATATGATATGTATATGTAATGTCGAAGCATGCTTGCTAAGCATTCGTTCGAAAATACTACACACACACACACACACACACACACGCACACACACTTTCATGTATGGGGCATTCCCTGGAAAATCGACGGTTGCGTGAATATCGTAATTTAAAAAAATGCGTACCATTTTGTCCATTAACGAATTGTACATAAATATTATTTATACTACATTGAAGCGTGAGGAAAGTACTGCAGGTCAATTTAAAAAGAAAAAAGTATTTTTTTTGGTCTTTTTCTAAAAATTCGAATGAATTGGTTTGTTTCATTCACATAAACTATTTACGACAATGGAAATGATTACTTTACTTTAATTTATATATATATATATATATATATATATATATATATATATATATATATATATATATATATATATTTTAACTTTACTTTTCAGTAAATTAAAGTAAAAAAAGTCAAGTGAGTTTTTAGTAAAGTTGACTTTATATATATATATATATATATATATATATATATATATATATATATATATATATAAAGTAAATTCAAGTAAAAAAAATTGCTTTACTTTACTAAAAACTCACTTGACTTTTTTTACTAGTTATATTATATTTATATGTATATACAGGGTGTTCTGTTATGAATGGATAATCCTGCAACTGTCGATAGGTCATATCATGTCCTACTGTATGCTAGAATTTCAGTTTAGCAAAAGACCCACGGTTTTCGAGATAAAAATCATCTGCTTTTGGTTTTTCGCATGCCATTTCTACAAATGATACATTTTTTCCCCCAGTTTTTTAAAAAATACCCTTGATTATTAGTTTTGTCTACGAAAGTCTTCTTTTTAACCTTAAATGTTAAGGAAACTTTATGAAAAAAGGTCTCATGCACAATTTTCATACAAAGCAATTCGAACATCTGCCTTTGATAGCCTGCGGTGTCAAAAAAATGTACTACGCATATCGAGCCAATTACTTTTAAAAGTTGCTTAGTTATTGTCGATTGATGTAATTGGTAGAAATGGCATGCGAAAACCTAAAACAGATGATTTTTTTCACAGGACATGACTTGACCTATCGACAGTTGCAGGATTATTCATTCATAACAGAACACCCTCCATATAATACATACATACACACATATGACCGCCGAATGATCGTCATATGAGAACAAATGAAATAAATTGAATTGCGAACGCTTTTGATTTCGAGTAATTCATTTTTGTGACGACATCGAATCTGCCGATGTGGGGAATGTCCCGTACGTGCGCATGAAAATGACGATTTGGGCGTGAGGCGTCCAAGCACTGCACACGAACAAAATGTTGCGGTAACCGAGGGAGAGAAGGAGAGAGAGAGAGAGGGAGGGGGAGGGAGGAAAGAGCGCGTGAGATTGTGGTAAGAGGATTTAAAAAAGAGGCACTAAAAAAAGGGAGTAAAAAAAACGAAAAGACCGAGTATGAATTTTTTTTTGGAAGAATACAAAAAAATACGAAGCCAATTATTGTAAATACGTAAGAAGAAAAAGACGAAAGAAAAAAAAACAAATCGTTGAGTATCGTACGAAAAAATGGCGTATTTGCACGGACCAATAAGCTTACGTTTTAGAAGTCCCCTGGAATCCCCCCCCCCTCTCCCTGCCTTCCTTAACCCCGTGCCCCTTTGTTTTCGTTTTGCTCAACAATTTTGAAACGCTTCGTCGTGATAACGATATTCAAATATGTGTCGTTTAATATTGTAGATAATAACTTATAGACACGGAAGATGAGACTTGTCTAGATTAAGTGCAAAGCTAAGAAAAATTATTAATAAACAAAACAGCAACAGAAAAAAAGGAACTGGCCAGCCGATTCTCTCTGTTTTCTATCTGAAATTCAATTGCCCAACATTGTCAACTACTTCTCGAAACAATACGAGAAATACAAATTTTTTTGATGTCATTTGGGTGTGGGAATAATTGAAAAAGAAAACATTTCTTTTAAAGACATTTCTAATGAAAATTGGGGCATTTGATGAAAGATCTTAACGAGAAAATAGAATTTTTAAGAAAAAAAAATCTCAATTAACAATTACGAGGTGAAAAAATTATGGATTAAGAATTCAAAAAAATTGAATTAGGAATTGAGAATTCAAAAAATTCCTGTTTAAGGATTGGGCGTAAACAAAGCCCAATCAATAATTAGGAATGAAAAATTCAGTAATCACACGATTGATATGAAAAAATGTTTTAAAAAAATAGAATGCAATTTCGCGAATATTCCAACGAGAACAAAATTATTTTTGTCCTTTCATGAATGGGGCATGAACGCAAACGTATGTACTAATGGTTATTAATCGAATTAGAATATTCGTGTATTATCCCCACAAATTCCCATTTATTTAGGCCCTTAAAGTTAAGGCGACCCTCACAATGGACGAAGTACTGCGAGCGTTTTTTTGCGAGATAAAAAACAGACCGAAAAAGGAGAAGAAATCCAGAAAAAAGATGAGATTAAAAGAAAAAAAAAATTAAAAATTGTAACCTTAATATAGACATATGTGTCGTAGAAGCCCTTCGACCTTGACCCACCGCCGCCCCCGCTCCCTTTCCTTCCCGCTCCGCCACCGAAATTACGCTGTCATGAAACTCAAATTCTAAAAATATGTGTAATCTAGTCGAATGCACGGGTATGAAGAGACGACGAGGCGAGAAAAAAAAGAGCGAGAGAGAGAAAGAGAATAATGGTGTGATATTTTTTGAACTATGATTACGCCTATTAATAATGAGAATGTTTTTCTTTAAAGAAATACATTACTACTATTGATATATTGAAATAAATAAATATCTATATCTATATATATATATATATATATATATATATATATATATATATATATATATATATATGAATTATAAATATATGTATATATCTATTGACACTACCGGCGAAAAGTGTGGAATAACTTTTCACGCTTTTTCGATCAGAAGCGGCCATAAAAATAAAATGTAACACTTATACCCACCAGTGTGTTGATTTTTTTTTCTCAAGAGACCATCACAGTGGAACAGGTCGAAAAATAGCTGATTTTCGCGATTTTTTTTTCGCTTGTTAGAATACGCTGATCAGTCTGATTTTTTTAATGTCAAATCAAAGCACTCATAAAGAACAGAAAATAATTTTTTTCAACGTGTACTTTTATTTTTATCAAATTTTTTTAACGGTTCAATGTGTCTTCGAAAAAAGGGCGGAGGTTTTTTAAAAATTAATATTGAGATTATGGCAGCGATTAAAAAAAAAGTATCGAATTTGGCTTATTTTTTCGACAGTTCGTCGTTAAAAAAAATATGAAGATTAAAAAAAAAGCTTCCATAGCAAGATAATTTGTCAGAATTTTCATATAAATTGTCTACTTACGATCAATCGGTGATGCCAGGTCGATGTTTATACCGCATAACTATCGGATGATGCAAAAAAAAATCGATTTTTTGAAAATGTTACACTTTGATGATCCCTTAGTCGCGCTTTTTCCGTCTGGATATCTTATTTTTTTACAATAACGTCAAGATTTATTTTAATTTATTTCTATACGTTATTATATAATTTTTTTATTTGTATTGGTAATTTTTTCATTACTGTTGATTTTTCAAATTTATTTTAGAAAAGAAAAACCGCGCAGGGGGGAAAAATCGAGAAAAATTGAATATAAATGTCGGCGCTTCTGAGTCCCTTTGAGAAAAATGTTCTTGCGCCGTTTCCCAACAAATGACAACGATGGTAGGGACATGGCCTAGGGGAAAAAAGTAGGGAATAAAAAAAAGGAAAGCATCATCAAGCTTGTTTTTTTTTATCTTTCAATTACAACCTCGAACTTCCCTTTGGGCCCTTTTTCCGTACGAGAATCCGTAACTTTTCATCCCGATCGAAAATTCGAAAAGTTTGGACCACCTTATCGCCGGCAGTATACATATAAATATAACATGATGTTAATAAATCTATATGGATTTTTCGCGTATGCGTCTGACTTTAATAAAAAGTAATAATTCCGCAGAAGGGAAGCGAGCGAGGGATGGTTCGGCACCTTTCGAAACACACCCAAAAGCCTCAAAAATAGAGGCGAAAAAAATAAGAATAAAAGACATGCATTCATGAATTTTTTGAACTTTGAAAGTCTGTGAAAAAAAAATCCCTCGCGATGCTGACCCAACTCCTCAACGATCGCTAATAACACATTAATGTTAAATAAAGAAAGAATGAAAAAGAAATACACGCACACACGGACACGTACACACATACATAGACAGATTAATTAATTGATAAATGAATAACGCCGTAAAAATGTATTCGTTTTCCGTTCGCGCGCTAAGCGCGATCGGACTATCGATATTTAAGAATTGTCATAACACGATGTTAAATAATAATTCAATTATCTAGTCGATGTAATAATAAAAGTGAGAAAAAAAAAGCAATGCGATAAAAACGGCCAAATCGTCGATGTCCTTTGTGCGAGTTGCGCCAACGCTAATTTTCCCCCTGTGTGTTAAAAAAAAAAGCAATATTTATAATTAAAGCGGTGGGTAAGAATGGCAGAGGAGAACCTCCAGAGCCGCGAATTTCATTCGCCGACCTTGTGGACCCGCGGAAATAAGAAGGTTCGTACTTTGGAATTATTTTTGTTGTTGTTTTTCAAGCATATTTGAGAATGTTACGAAATTTTACTCGGATATTATGAGATAAAAATGGCACAGAATTTTGAAGAAAAAAATTATCTCATTTGGCACATCTTACCTTGCGTTGGATTTTTTTTAGGCACTAAGCAGCGAAAATAGGCCGAAAATGGGATAAAATTCAAATGGCATTTGTGAAGAACCGAAACAGCATACATACGTTTTCTTTTTTGAAACGTTTTGATTGGAGTTTTGGCTATTAAGGGGCTATACCAGTGTAAACGCTGAAAATTTGGCTGATTTTCGGGAATTTTTTGGACGAAAAGTACTCAATTAAATGTTTCGGAAAATTAAGAATATATTTGGCTATATTTGACTTATATTACATAATTTTTCATGGAAAAATATTGAGATCCAATTGACTTATGCGCTGCCTTCGGAGGCGCAAAAAAAAAGTTCCTCCACTGCTGACGTGATTCCGGCCGGTTGAGTAGCTCAAACCGAAAAGGGAAAAAATGTCGTTGAACTGAAAGGTATTTCCTGTAAAATGACGTAGGATTTTCGAAAAATATCAAAATCTAACAAAATGGCGTAGTTATGAAAAAAAAGTCTGTTTTCTTGCCTATAAAATGGCCGTTTTTTCAATGCCAAATCGTCAATTTTCATCCAATGCAAAATATCCTACGTCATTGTAGAGTAAATATATTCAAGAGTGCTCAGTTCAAATTTCAAGTCAATCGGATAATTGCTCTTTGAGTTAAAATGTCAGCAAATTTGAAAAATCTCATTTCGAGAAAAACGCGTTTAGAGATTTAACTATCGATTTTCGCAAGATAAAATGATATTTACCATAAAAACTGCTAAGTATAAACGTAAAGTGTAAAGTATAAATTGTCGAAAAAGGCAAAAAAAAATCGATTTTCTGACGTCACACTGGTATAGGCCCCTTAAATCCAGTGGTTGAGGTTTCGAATATATAAATATTCGAGGGAGATGTGGGCGGATAAAGACCACGCGTTTCATGCTCTGCTCCCTTATTGCCACGATTCCGAGTGGCCGGTTGAAATTTTCGGCAATTCCCAAACGTCATTCTATGTTCTTCCCCAGACTGAGCCTGAGATTTTTGAATAAAACGAAAAATGCCGGCTAACATTTGAAAAACGGATGACGTTTGTTGTAATAACAATAATAATAATCGTTTTTTCACATAGACGTCGGTTTATTTATTAGTACAAAATGCTGTCTCGAGAAAAATGCGTTTAAGGTAATCCTATCGCTTGGCACTAGTCATACCACTGATCATACTTGAGACTTGTACAATTTATATTTTTAGCATATTCCAAAAAAATCATTTGTAATAACTAAAATTTTTCATGTGTAAACTGTTTAAGGCAGGATTCTACTTTGAAACCATGAAAAAAAACGCTATTTTCGTGAATTTTTTCTGAGAATACTATTAAAGATATCGATATGGGGTTTAAACTGTTCAATAAATACACTCTTTAAGTACATAAAAACATTTTTTAAATGTATTTTATTCATTTTTTGTACACGTAAAATATGTTTAAAGCCAACGCCTCGAAAAGCAGGTACCGTTGCCGTGGTCGTGAAATCTTCCCGACGGATGGTCTGAAACAAAAAAATCAAATAGTTTCATGTTCAGTATGTCTTCAGGAACCGACCTAACTAGAATATTTTATATACGTGCAAAATTAACAAAATGGCGGCTAAAATACGAAAAAAAACGCATTTTTTTTTCGTATTTAGCCGCCATTTTGTTAATTTTGCACGTATATAAAATAAACAAAATGGCGGCTAAAATACGAAAAAAACGCATTTTTTTTCGTATTTTTGCCGCCACGAAAAAAAACGCATTTTTTTCGTATTTTAGCCGCCATTTTGCTAATTTTGCACGTATATAAAATAAACAAAATGGCGGCTAAAATACGAAAAAAACGCATTTTTTTCGTATTTTAGCCGCCACGAAAAAAAAAAACGCATTTTTTTTCTTCGTATTTTAGCCGCCATTTTGTTAATTTTGCACGTATATAAAATAAACAAAATGGCGGCTAAAATACGAAAAAAAAAATGCGTTTTTTTTTTTCGTGGCGGCTAAAATAGGAAAAAAAATGCGTTTTTTTTCGTATTTTAGCCGCCATTTTGTTTATTTTATATACGTGCAAAATTAACAAAATGGCGGCTAAAATACGAAAAAAAATGCGTTTTTTTTCGTGGCGGCAAAAATACGAAAAAAAATGCGTTTTTTTTCGTGGCGGCAAAAATACGAAAAAAAATGCGTTTTTTTTTCGTATTTTAGCCGCCATTTTGTTTATTTTATATACGTGCAAAATTAACAAAATGGCGGCTAAATACGAAAAAAAAAATGCGTTTTTTTTCGTATTTTAGCCGCCATTTTGTTAATTTTGCACGTATATAAAATATTCTAGTTAGGTCGGTTCCTGAAGACATACTGAACATGAAACTATTTGATTTTTTTGTTTCAGACCATCCGTCGGGAAGATTTCACGACCACGGCAACGGTACCTGCTTTTCGAGGCGTTGGCTTTAAACATATTTTACGTGTACAAAAAATCAATAAAATACATTAAAAATTTTTTTTTATGTACTTAAAGAGTGTATTTATTGAACAGTTTAAACCCCATATCGATATCTTTAATAGTATTCTCAGAAAAAATTCACGAAAATAGCGTTTTTTTCATGGTTTCAAAGTAGAATCCTGCCTTAATGAACCTTAACGTTTAATTAGAAAAATGAAAAAATAGTTATTCCAACGATTTGCGAAGTATTTCTAGGTTTGATATTCGGCAACATTGGTTCTATCTCCGTCTTTTTATACTCAACCAGGCGAATTTAACCTCCATGCTGTTCAACGTCGATCTATCAAATCAATGTCAGGTGCGGGAAATAAAAAGCATTGTATTCGGGCCACGACTGGTAAAAAGCATGGAAAATTTGTGTCGGTTAAAAATAAAATATGTGTGGAAATTCGAATGAGTGAGATGAGGTTAGGACTACAGTCAGCTGTTGCCTTGCTGTCACGTCTCCTTATCGTACCAAGTGGTAATAAATACAATACCGGAAGTTCAAATTAAACTTGATATTACATCAAAATTAGGCCAATAAGCGTTATTCTTTCTGAGAGCATTGGATTACTACAAGTGTTAAGTATGTAAATCTGATTATTTTTAAGAATCTGACGGATTCCCACTATTGTATACACTTTTGTAGCGACCGGAAATTGGGTTTTTGTGTGTCGTCTCGGAATTCCTTCACAAAAATACGCAATTTTAATATCTTTCTCCTCTGTAATTGGGTCGATAACCGACCCTGACATTTTACAGGGACGATTATCAATATATTTAGTGAAGCTAAAAAAATGAAAATATAATCTCTTGTCTGCATCCAACCGTTAACCGTTAGCGGAGTATTGGAGTTTTATTCCTCTCCTGAGCTCAATTTCGCAAATTTTTCAGTTTCCTGTGCACCAAAATGTTTCGAAGAGATTGCAGGAAGGAAAATAAAAAAACGAAAAAATTCGAGATTTTTCGATGCCTAGTCCCCTTAAGGCCTAAGGCCACTGTAACGGTCCAAAAAAAAAGGTTTTTTCACGAATTTTTTGCTTCCAAAATTGAAGGTAATTGAAAAAAAACTTTTAAGGGTGTTATCGGGCATACATTAAACTTTATTATCAAATTTTTTTACAGCAAAAAAAAACAAAATGGCGGTTCCACAGCTATCTTCCCGGGGCATGTTTTGCTTGCAGGGCTCCGCGGCACGCAGCACCACTGGTGCACTTTTGAATCTAGAACAAAAAAAAACCATCAATCTAGAGGGTTATAGCTAGAGAATGTCGATCGGATTTTGAAAAGTATCAATTTTTGTGGATTTGGCGTGCGTTTGAAAAAAAAAATTGATTTTTGACGAAAAAAACGGCTAGTTTTTTGTTAATAAAAAATCAATAAATAAAGTTATTGAAAATCCCGATCGACATTCTCAAGATAATGTTAATGTTCACATCTGGTCAAAATTTCAAGTAAAAAAAATGAAAATTGTTCGAGTGATGCTGCGTGCCATTTTGAAAAACCGTATTTCGAGAAAAACGCGTTTAAAGTTTTGCGAATAGTTTTTTATTGGAAAAAATAAAAAAAAGAAGGTAAAAAAAAAATTTACCGTTAGTCTGCAATCCCAGCACCATACATTTGTCCTTCGATGGCCAAATTTTCGTCTGGCAAAATTTACAGTGGCCTTACCCCTTAATACTGTGTATTTTTTCCACTGGTTGTTTATCCGTCTTCGATTTTTATTAATTTTCATTTTTTCCCTATTTTTCTCCTTCGTTCCCTCATGCCCTATATATTGTTTACAGTATCTCGTCTTGTCCTCGTTCTTCCATTTTTTTGCGTTCCTTTCCTTATTCTCTATTTTTATTCCTCTGGCACGTTATTTTACCTTCTATTATTATTTTCCACGTAATTTCATTCTCACGCGCGCGGTTCGATCACGAGGGCTTATTGTGCCAAATTCCTTTCGAGTAATTTACCGTAGTGAATTTCGTCGAGGTGGAGGCTGTGGAGTGGACGAACCGTTTACCAAAATGTCCAACTCTTCACGTGACACGTGATGTTTATTAAAGTTTCCAGTGGCGACGAGTGCGTCGAGCGAGAGAGGAAATTTCGCACTCTCGATGGGTCGATTAGTGCTTGACACTTGAAAAGAGTTGTCCGTGCCAGTTTTCCTCCCACTTCCGGTTGACCGACTCGCGTTAGCCGGACGTGTGAAAATACGACTTTTTGCACGAGGACTCGCATGAAAAAAAAAACCCCCCTTCAAACTTTTCAATTTCGTTTCGACACGCTCGAAACGATTTTTCAGGCTGCAGAAAAAGTATTCTCGTACGGGTCAGCAAGAGAGACGCGAGAACTAGTTTCGCAATTATTTAGAAAATCCTTCTACCACAAATTCAAATATATATATATATATATATATATATATATATATATATATATATATATATAAATGAATGGATAATTCTGCAACTTTCGATAGGTCAAATTATGTCCTACTATACGCTTGAACTTCAGTTTAGTAAAAGTCTCCCGGTTTTCGGGATAAAAATCATCTGCTTTCAGTTTTTCGCGTGCCATTTCTACAAATGGTAACTTTTTTGACCCGGTTTTTTTTTAAATACTCTTGGTTATTGGTTTCATCTAGAAAAGTCTTCTTTTTAACCATAAATGTTAAGGAAACTTTATGAAAAAGATCTTATGCAAAATTATCATACAAACCAATTCAAACACCTGACTTTGATAGCCTGCGGTGTAAAAAAACTTTACTCTGCATATCGTGCCAATTACTTTACAAAGT
Source organism: Ophion ellenae (assembly GCA_963210295.1). Lineage (NCBI taxonomy): Eukaryota > Metazoa > Arthropoda > Insecta > Hymenoptera > Ichneumonidae > Ophion > Ophion ellenae. The sequence goes on from OY723395.1 coordinate 31,860,462, forward strand.
TGCTTATTTATTGTTGATTCGTATCATTCGTAGAAATGTCATGCGCAAAACCAAAGGCAGATGATTTTTTTTCAAAATATAACATAAAGCCCAAGATCTCGAAAACTGTGGGACTTTTACTAAACTGAAATTCCAAAACATAGTGAGCAAAGCTGGGTACGAAAACGTTAATCCGTTAATCGTTAATTAACGAAGTTAACATATTGCTTAACGATTTAACTTTTTAATTAAATTCAAAAACTATCAACGGTCTTATCAACTTCCGTAAATTTAAGTTCGTTACTTCGTCTTCGCGATTCGCGCCACGCTCGTGTGGCAGGCGGCAAACAAATTAAGTGAGCGGCGCACGTGCGAGTGAGATGAGTAGTTATCCATAGCGTGCGTGTAAGCAGGAGCCCCTATACTCTATATCTACCTACTGCAGTACTATGTACCCATGCTGTTATAAAAAAGTATTTATGTATTAATCTGACTATGAAATCCTAATTTGCCTGGTTAATTTAAAAAATAAGTGTTAGGTAAAACATAATAAGAATTACCTACAATTTCATATAGATTGTTAACTTTGTCATAAGTTTGTCTTGCCTTAAATTAAAAAAAAAATAACGCTTCAACGATTAACAAAGTTCATTTTTGGATTAACTTTGCTGTATATATATATATATATATATATATATATATATATATATATATATATATATATATATATATATATATATATATATATATATATATAAGAGGCATTCCAGCCCAAGTGTGTAAACCCGTGACCCTGACCCTCTCGGCTTTCTTTGATTTTTTGTTCATATGATCGCATTCAGTCTAAAATACACCCTCATAATTTTTTTAGATTTTTCCAAACATCCCTTATTTCAAAAAAAAATTGAAAAAAGGGCCATTTTTTAAAAATCTACAAAAATTCTGAAAAAACCGTGGTAATATATAAAAATTTTCAAGCTTTCACCCGTAGTGGGCAGATTTTTTTTTCTGTGTTTTACAAGCTATTAACGTTCTCAAAATTCCAAGAAAAATCTCTAATAGCTCACCTTGAGCAGATACTGAATTATTTTGGTACTCAAATTAATTTCGTTGATGATTTTCGAATAATGCAATAGGAATTACCGGCCTTAAATTGAAAACATTACCAACATTCTTGTTAACTTACCATGATAACTTTAAATCCTCAAACTTTGGACTAAGGTAACCTAGGTTAGACATGTTCCTAACGAGGTGACCTATCACCCCATTAAGGCTTTGCATCGACCTTCCTAACACCCTGTATGTATGTGTTTGTTTATATATATATATACACACACACACTATCGGCGAAAAGTTTAAAAGAGTGCCGGGACGGTTTTCTATGCCATTTGGCGGGTAATTAACCTAGGCCAATTTAATAAACGGCATTTTAAAGAGGAGGGATATACCTTCATTTTGGCTTTTTCAAAAAATTTTACGATCTTTTTTTACAATTAGCACTCGCTTTTGAAAACGATCATTGTTCGTCGTTTTTTGTTCCTTTTCGAGTGGACCCCGTTTGCAGTAAAACATTTTTTCACGCATTTCTTCGACAAAATCATAAAGGGGGAAGCCTAAGCTTCAATTTCGTTTTTTTTTTAATTTTCTACGATTTTTTTCTACCATATATCGTTTTTTGTGAAAAAATAAATCATTTGAAAATTGCTCCGGAGTAACGCAAATAGTAAGGCAAATTTTTGGATTCTGAAGAATTTGCCAAAAAAATCGTCAGATAATTGTTAATAACAAATGAACTATGCAATATGAAAAAAACCCTACGTACTTCCATAGACAATGTATTTTTCAAGATATATTCAACATTTCAAGTGGATCGGTTGAAAATTGTCTGAGTTATGTTTCCGGCCAACTTAAAAAATGCAGTTTTGAGATAAACGCCGCACAGCCGCCATTTTGAAATTAAACGCTTCAGAAAGATTATTGTATACAGTCACTGATATGTATGATAAACACCCTTTTTTGTAATCTCGATTGGTTTTGTAGTTGGTCTGAAGAAAAAATCCCCAAAAAGCCTATTTTTCGGTCTCTAGGGTGGCCTAAGGTCTTAATAAGCATCAAAAGTATATTTTTTTTAACAGCATGGATTCGTACGCGCGCCTTTTCGCGCCGGCGAGTTCCCTCTCCCGGCGGCTAGTCGTGCAATGCCGTGGGCCGCGCCGCGGCACGCGTCAGTCGCTGCCCGTGCGTCGTAGCGTCTGGGTCTATCATTACGTACGAATTTCCTATTTTTCACGTCAATCCACGTCCTTCATGTTTCTACCTGACCGCGCATACATCAAACGGGCCGTCTGAAAAACGATTATGAACCCGAATGCCGGCTAGCACAATTCATGTCCTTGTTCCTCTTGCATACTTTATCCTCGAAACTTTCACAGCTTGACGAGACCGCGCCATAATTATTAGAAATATTGTCATCATCGCTGCTATCTTTATTATTATTAATTCCATTAATTTCGTTTATTATATATTTGTATATTTCAATTGCAAGAATACTGGAGAGTAAAAATAAAATAAAAACCGAGGCAGGTGCTAGAGACAATGGCTAGAGACTCATCATCGTTTCGTATCATTTTCTTTTTGTTTTCTCCTCTCGTTACAATTGATCGTAGCTAGTTTATCGTTGAGATTTGGTTTACGTACGAGGGCTCGGGGAAAGTGCGCGATATTCGTGAATTTCTGTTGTTTTCTCGCGACGACGAAGAGTTGTTGGGATATCGCGAGCTCGTGATGAACCTTAGGGTTCATCAGGGATACAGGATGTCGTAGTGGCCGGGCCGATAGAGCAGATGGACCGCGGGCGTCGAGCCCTCCGGGAAATCGTGCGCGGTGACTTCCGTGCCCGCGCCCCGATCCATGTAGCGCACCCTGACGCCCGTTCCAAGAGCCGTGCTCATCGCTATTATGTGAATGTGGTCGGATTCTTTGTACATTGGCTCGACTTCCTGTTGGCAATGAAAATCACGAGAGGATCCGTAGAGATCGAACAAAAGAGGTTTCTTCATCACGATATTGCAATTTGAAAATTATTCGACAATAGTAATAGTGAAAAAGTAGGTCACCTGGTGACAAAACTCCACGACGGTGCGTCCGCCCTCGATGAAGTGTTGATAAAAGTCAGCCTCGCGTTGCAGCTGGCCCGAAGTTATTAATCTAAGATAAACGACGACGTAGTCCGAGTAGCCTTGCTCGTTGAAAAATTTGTGCAATTCGGCGCGACTCGTCTCCGCACTGCCGCCCACTTTCTCTATCACTTCCATGAACTGCAAGACAGACATTGCCTTTTTTTATTTCTCCGGACCGTAATGGAAATTCTCTTTATCTTCTGTTCGTTTGAGTTCTTTTTTTTTTATCTCCCTAATGTATCGGGCTGTTGAATAAGTTCTCGCTGTTTTATCGTGAAAATAAATGCTTCATTGACAAAAAATCATTCCTCGTGCTCTCAAACGTTTCGAAACTGTAGTATGAATCGGGCAGCTTTTTAGAAAGTGTTTGAAATTAACCATAATGGATATATATAGTCATGAAAGAGGTTATTTTGCGTAAATTGAGCTTTTTAAGTACCTCAAACTATGTCTAAATGTTATTTTGTTTAAATTGCCGCGCAAACGTAACATCACGCCATCTCTGAACGCGTGACGTCATATGTGTGTAAACAAACGACGAGCTAACCTCGAAATCACGTGCAAGGTGTTATTTGTTACGTTTTTATGAAGTTTCGGGTTCCCGGTCAAATCCTGATTCCATGTCAAGAAACCTAAACAAGAGAGAAACATAAACGAGAGAAGAATACGCGCATGGAGACGTTTGTTTACACACGAATGACGTCATACGCTGTGATTGGTGAAGAGCAGTTTTAAAATATTTGAATTATTAGATTTTATTTATTGATTTGAAGATATAAATCGTTATTATTTAACAAAAATGTTGATTGAATGGTCGTTTTAATTATATAAACATTCATTCTAACTACATTTTGAATTTTTTTCTGATTACCGTCCGATTGCCTATTCAATGCATAAAAATCATTATTTTTAAAGCATCAAAACCTATCTCTGCATGTTGTTTCCGACAGAGCATAGTCGCCGTAAGTCTCAACAAGAATTCTGTGTGCTTCAGCTGCAGATTTTTTTTAAACAAAGTTTAAAATCTTTGAAAAACGGCTAAATTCCCCAGAAGCACTTTTTTTTATACGAAATTTGACACGCTCAACAGTATGAAGCAAAGAGTTGTTTACACTTTAGCAAAATGACAAGCACTGAATTTGAAGCTCGCTTGTAGTACTTCTTTACAGATGCGTGACGCCCAAAAACTACAGGCGCGCAGTTCTGGTAACACCATCTGTGAGCAAACAGCGGAAACTTACTCAACGTCCTAATACGTACCGTATCGTGGAAGTCTTCGACGGTAAATTGAGGAAAGCCAAGGGCGACCAGGTTGTCCTTGCTCTGGAGGGCGAGTTCCTTGAACTTTTGGTACTCCGCGCGATGGTCGATGAGCCGCTCTAGATAGGCGTAACTGAAGGCCCTGAAGAAGCAATTGCCGTCGGGCCTGGTCCTCCTGAAGTGCGAATACTTTTGGCCCAACGCTTTGGCCTTGGATAGATATACCGCATCCTCCTCGTACTCGCGCGCCAGACTCTCCAGCGACTCTTTCTCACCCACCAGCGCTATCGACTCGGATATCTTGAACGAGAGATGGGACCGGAGTGAAAAAAAGGCGCGCACTGGAAGGTCGGTTGATGGCGAGAGGAACGGACATTCGGAGTTTTCTGACATCTAGCTTATGGGCTGAGCCAAAAAATTCATGCATGGCCGAGCATTGAAACTCTACTTTGAAGGGCACGTGGAATTATCGCTCCACCCGCATCTTTCGACGGTTGGGAGAGGCAACGTATGGATCGGCAGAGCGAGCGTTACGGGAAGATCGGAACGTTGAAATTGATCGGCGAAAGATTTACAAAATCTTGATCCGTTTAGACGGCTCGATACGAAATTTCGTTCACTGGCTTGGAACGAACTAAGGAATTGTGAGAATTTTTAATCGGCGTGCTAGGAATTGCTGCAAAACTTTCGTGCCTCCTCAAAATGAGTGATAAGAGCCCGAGAATTCGTCGATGTGCGTTACAAGTTTTCCTAACCTCTTTCTCGATGCGCCTCTGTTGTTGGAGTATAAGCTCATCCTGGTTGACTTCTGCGAACGACAGATACACCGGATATGAGCGACAGACGACGAGGAAGCCGGAGAAAAAATAAAATTGAAAATTACATTTCGATCCCCTCGAAATTACGTTTTTTGGTTTCTTTTGTCGCTTGTTTTATTTTTTGCGCCCGATCATAGCGAAATTTTGAGCACGAACCTGTGGTATTCTGTGGCTGCTTCGTATCGTTCGCGTCGCCCATATTTCCGTTGATGTCTAGATATTTTTGGAGACGAAAAAGCCTCGCGAGGCCACTGTCAAAATTCACCAGGAGCGAAAACAAAAGTAGGCCGGCTTTTAACAATTCGCCCCACCGCGGAGCCGCCTGCCGCGCCACCTAGCACCGTCGCCAGGTACTTGAGCGTGGCACAGTTAGCTAGACTGACCCGCGTACCAGAAGTCAGCCACCTTCGCACGCAGCTCCAAGTTTGTCCAATCTATCGAATTCTATATCATTTATATCAATTCTTTGTTATTTACATCATGCCTATATCATTTATAGCATTCCTATATCATTTTTATAATTTCTGTATAATTTAAATCTTTTTTATATACTGTATATGATTTATATACCATTTATATTGATTCGATATAATTTATATCGTTCCTAGAACATTTATATCATTTCTATAAGATTTATATATATTCTATATAATTTATATATTCCTTATATCTTGTTTATAATATTTATATCAATTATATCTCTTCATTTATTTATTTACTTACTTTCCATTTTATTTCATAGTTTTTCGCACTGATTTTGCGCTCAAATGCCAAAAGAAACAACTTTACATTCCCAGTAGCAATGTAACAACTAAAAGAATGCAGAGACATCCTCCGAAAAACGCGGAAAAAATTCAATTATCCAATAACGTCAATAATATCAAAGCCTAATTGCAATTCCTCATGCGGCTCTCGAATCAACGCACAAATCGACAAATCCAGATACGATTTAAATCCGAAGTGCATTATCGCCACCCTTCCGGTGTTCGGGCCTCGACCAGTGACTTTATCGTCCACGGCGCTCTCGAGTGGCCGCATTGATCGCGACCTAACCCCACCCGAGAACGCTCATCAGGCGAACGAGCGCACCGAGGTTGGGTCCACACCCCGCGAAAGAATTGTCAATAACCGCGAAAACCACCGACCAGCTCACTTCCGGAACTTGTGCTGAGGCGTTAATCGCATTTTCCGATAAACATGAAAATATAATTAGAACCCGTCGTTATTTTTTTTTTTTAAGTAACGAGTTCGCAAACGGCGCCTCATTGTCTAGTATGACTTCGGCGTCGAGTACAAGTGCGCGCAGTCTTTTCGTAGAGTCAAAAATGCGACTTGCCGACAGAGTACAGGTTAACGTCAACAACATAGCGTCCTTGGCGAGGCAAATACAGCGGGGCTCGAAAAGCAGCGACGTAAGAAACGCGAAACAGGAAATATGTTGATTCTCGTTAAGAGTCGTAGTTCAGAGAGTGTTTGATGAGAATGTATCTGTTATCTATTTATCTAATATGGATTTATGTTATCTATTCATCTCCTATCCATGTATCTTTCATCTATTATGCATCTATCTGTCATCTATTATCCATCTACCTGTTATCTATTTATCTATTATCCATCTATCTGTTATCTGTCTATTATCTATTTATCTGTCATCTATTCACCTGTTATCTATTGTACAGATAACAATAGATTGTTAGACAATAGATAGTTTATCAATAAAGGGATAGATATACAATAGATTGTCTATCTAGTTATCCATTATTGATTTCTCTATTATCTATTTATCTGTTATTTATTTACCTATCATCTACTTATCTATTATCTGTATATCTTGTATCTATTCATCTGTCACCCTATTATAGGTACTCGTCCACTCGGCCAAGAATTTCACCCAACAAGAGTACAGCCTAGAGAGTGCCGAGGCCAATTTGAAGAAACTCGGGCTCATCGCATCTCACCTCGAGATCCAGTTGAACGCCATAGAGCGCAGCTCCGTTAAGCTCGAAGACGTCACGGAACAGGTGCGGGCCATGCAGAGATAAAGCGAGTAAGCGCAATGTCGATTGTGTAAATAAATCACGTTTATTCATTCGTTTTCTTTCCCATGAAATTTCTTAGCAACAATTCACCGAGATTATTTGAGAGTGAAAGAGAGAGAGAGAGAGAAAAGATGTAAAAAAATGCAGTCATTTGAGATCACACCGAGTGTATGCCTTTGATAAAAGCCTCGACGCTGGGTATCGGCGCGTCCGGCAATATTCCATGGCCGAGGTTCGCTATGTACCTAGTCTTGCCAAACTTTTCCACCATTGCGCGAGCTCGCTCTTCGACCTTTTGCTGAAAAGCACGAAAAATTGGTTTTAGTTGAACGAGAAGAAAGGTTCGGGGCAATGCGTTGGAATGCTGCGTAGGGGATTTTCTGATCGAATCGACTCGAACATCTTCGAAACTCTTGACACTGAAATATGATGTGGACAAAAGTTCAATCATTTCCTTCGACGAGTTTATAAGTTTTCTCTATATTGCGTGTGATTCTCTGTACGTCCATATTTCTATAGCGTCGACTAGTTTCAAAGGCCTAAGGCCGCAGTAACGGGTATAAAATCATGTGCGAATTCGACAATTTTTTTCGTATGAAAAAGTGATTCACTCATAAAATTAATTACACATCTATTTGGTATGAATATCAAGCAGTCAGAATTTTTTTTTTTCGTTGTACAAAATGACCAACTACTAATATTTTCTTTTAACTTTTTTTAGGCGCTTCGCGGCGTGACATTTAGCATCTACAATTTTTTACCTAGAACAAAAAACAAAAATTCTCGTCAATCTACATTAGAATACCTAGAGAAGTACGAACGGAATTCAAAAAATATTGTTTTATTCAAAAGTTGTAGGTATCTGAACTTAAGAAATGAATTTTCAGTGAAAAATTTCGTTATAACTGCTCATAAAATGAAAAGTTTTCGATTAATCAGAAATTCCGTACGGACTTCTCTGCGAAATGCAATTAGGAACCTAACTTTTAAATTTGAAGGAAATCGAGTGAAAGTTGTTGGAGTTATTTGTCACGCCAATTGGAAAAAAGCTGTTTCGAGTAATTTCGAGTAGTCGGCCATTTTGTACATCGAAAAAAAAATTATATATTTTCTAACAGCTTGATATTCATACTAAATAGATGTGTAATTAATTTTACGACTGAATCACTTTTTCCTATGAAAAAAAATGTTAAATTCGCACATGATTTTATGCGTAAGGCCTTAAGTCCATTCGAATGTAGGAACGCGCAGCAAGCGGATAAAAGTCTACCTCGCTGCCGTAAAGAGCGCATGGATCCAGATTTCCCTGTAGCGTCACATTGGCGCCCAAACGTGCTCTCGCCTCGACTGGATCCACCGTCCAGTCGAGCCCTATCACGTCGTAGGAACGGTCCTTGGCCAATGCTTCCAGCGAGTTCATCGTGGCTCCTTTGGGAAAAGCGATCTGGAACAATGCGCGATTGTGCTATCTGGATATTTGCACTTCTATTGGCCATTTTGACCCTTTGATCGATATCTCAGAATCTCGAATGAAACATTTCAAACCCCACGTCCATTTCTATCGTTTGATTGACCATTTCTATCCTTCAAATGATTATTAATCGTGCTTGATCGTTGATGATCATTCGTTCGAGAATAACTTGATTCGTAACATTTGGCTAGAAGAATCTCCCCCGAATTACCATTGGCACTCTGGGCACGTTGATCTCGTCGAGTTTGGCTTTGACCCTCTCGCTTATCTGCTTAATGTATTTGAACGAAAATTCGAGGAAGAGCTCGTCGTTGAGGTAATCCCCGTTGCTTTCGAAGACCTGGAGGGCCTGAGCACCAGATCGGACCTGCATGACGAGATAATCGACCACCACGTCGGTTATCAGCTGCAGAAGGGTGTGCGACTCATCAGGATGTCGGTAAAGCCAGCTTCGCGCCAGGGCCATCGTCGAACTTCCGCCACCTTGGATCATGTAGCCCATCAGGGTCCACTGCAAGTGCAAGCCCAAACGAAACGTCGATCATCAGGAAAGGATGTTGATGGCAAACGGAGGATTAAAATTTTGCGCCTTACGGGAGCGCCGGTGAATCCGATCAACGGAACTTTGCCCTCGAGGCTGTGCCTCGTCAGGGTTATCGCCTCGCCCACGTAGCCGAGGTCCTTTTCCACTTCCGGTCTTCTCAGCCTACTCATGTCCTCGGGCTTCGTTATCGGATCCGGTAGAACGGGACCCTGGAGACAAAGAACGGGATTTCCAGGAAAACGGAACGGAGCGTATAATCGGGCGAACTTACCACGCCCGGTCTCATCTCGACGACCAATCCCATCGCCTGGGGTATCACGAGGATGTCGGAAAATATTATACTCGCGTCGAGATCGAAGCGACGAATCGGTTGGAGGGTGACCTCGCACGCGAGCTCGGGCGTTTGGCATATCGTGAAGAAATCGTGCCTCGTGCGAAACTCGCGAAATTCGGGCAAATATCGGCCGGCCTGGCGCATTATCCATACCGGCGCTCTGTCCACCTCCTCGCCGCGCGCCGCCTTCAACAGCCGATCGTTCCTCAGAGCAGGAAAATTGTGCTGAGCCATGCTGTACAGCGCTGCAAAATTTTATGCTCGTTCGTCACCCAACGGGCAAAGTTTGATTTTTCAACATTGAGGCGATTCTTTGGAAAAATTACTCCGAAATGAAATTTATCCTTTTTCGGCGTCCTACTTTATTGTTATTACTATTGTTTGAAATATTTTATTACATCTTGTGCCTTGCGAGAGTTGCTCGTAGATCGTCGTCAATTATTCCGCTCTTTGTTCAGCCCACGGATATTTACCGGCGCGGATTTAATTGCCAATTGCGTTTACTCGATGAACACTCGTGGGGATGTCTTCACGCGGAGATTCGCGCAAATACTGCTCGCTCAGCTGACTCGAATTGCCACACGGCGGGGCGCGGGGCAAAGCTGGGGCTGATCCGAGCGCCACACGGTCGTAGCTCGTCCCAATGGGAATCTTTCAGATCCGTCGGTAAAAAAGGGATCCGAGGTGACCTGAGCAGGGTGCTGGCACCTTCTATCCCTTACCGTATATAAAAATGCTACGCTCTTCGACCGCTTTATTTAGTTCTACCTCCCCCGTGGCGCTAGTAGGTCACTTACAATATTCTTATCGCGCAGGCGCGGGGCCGGCACTGCGTACATAACGTACCTAACCACAACGACGAATGCGACTATTTTTACTCGTAATTTTAACGTTCGCAGTTTAAGTCGAGGTGCCGAATTGATTAAATTACTGAAATTACTTATATTCGTGTACTAATGCCGTGTATTGTGCGTGGTTGTACCTCAGCGTACCCGCGTAATCCTAAAAAGGTGCATTTTTTTACCGTACCAGCCGATCCTAGCATTCGAAGACTGGGAATAGGTTACAAATAACAATAGTGTAAACGCTGGAAGAGTGGTGTGTGAAAAACATTTTAAGTAGGACGAAAGGAGGAGCTTTTTTTAGATTTACTAATGACCTTTTGAGGAAGTTACAATCTGGTACCAAACCCGAGTCGAAATTTTCAGCCTATTTTGCCCCTCCAGATCCTCACAGTGGTAGGAGATAAAGGCAGTAAAGTAGCTTCGTATTCAATATAAAATGAGCTCCTACTTAACGCCTATAACGGGAACAAATTTCCCTTTTCTCCACTTGCAGGCGCCAACGAGGGCGTCGATTGGCACACGCATACACGCACACGCAAACAATCTATTACGCATATAGAGATACATATGCCTGAATACGCGCATGCGTAGACACACGTATATGCCCGCATACATGCATGCCTAAGTATACACCAACACACGTATACTAGTACCTATACGTATGCCTGCGTGCCTGCTATAGGGATCCGCGTATACATGCATACATAAGGGCAATTCCTATCAAAAATATTAGGTTTGTTCGCGCTAGCTGCACTCTACACTCGCCAGTGTAAACGGAACTAGGGCCGTGTCTAGGGAGTGCAGTTTATTTCCTCGCGGGTAAGCAACTCTAGCGCGAACGCGATAGTGTACAAGAAACATGGCGGCGACCTAGTGGACCACACCTTAACCTCAAACAACACATGAGATTACGGAGTCTCATCTAACCGTTAAAGAGATATACCGTGTAACCTCAAGTTTGTTGATCTCGTAAACTGATTACAATGGACGCTGTTATTGAAATTATTAACATGTACTTGTAATTGCGCCCAGAATGGATGTATTGATGCCAGTTTTACATAGAATGGAGTGTTAGTGATACGATTGTAGAAATCCAAAACCTTCACAAATGCACACGTTGTTGTCAGCATCAACGACTAAGCCGCCTTCTGAATCTCGGAACAGCACTGCTGACTTAATTTCTAGCTCCTGTTCCATCTTAGCTTCTGTTTGCGTTGATAGTAGATTGGAATGTATTGTGATACTGCGAATTTATAATAAACACTTGTCATTATATCTTGTCAATTTTTTTATCACCTTGATCAATAGAAATTGATAATTATAATACTTTGTTATTTTGAACCTTTATTATTGATTGTTTTTCATAATAAATGTGAATTTGTTTGTGATTGCCTTATACATTGTAGGTCACGTCAATTTTTTAATCACCTTGATCGATAGAGATTGATAATTATAATAGTTTGTTATTTTGAACCTTTATTATTGATTGTTTTTCGTAATAAATGAGAATTTGTTTGTGATTACCTTAAATATTTTAGGTTATGTCGTACTTACCTCTGTATACACTCACTGACAGTTTCGCTGGTTATGGGGTTATTCTAGTAATATCACTGTTACACTTTTCGTGTACTTTTACACCTCGTCGACATCGAGTGTAGAAAGTCTAGGGTTAGTGGCACGAAAGTGTAGCTACACTCGTAACGCGAACAGCGGCGCGTGACGTAATTTCCGTTAAAACGAACGCGAAAGTGTACACTCCCTAAAAACGTGTGGAAAGTGTAGCTAGCGCGAACAAACCTCATTTATTCCACTTCGGAGAGTTGCTGGCGCTGCAGGGGCAAGTTTGAAGCGAATGCGAAAGGTTCGCTGGGTGGAGATAGTGGAAATGCCATTGCAAAAGTAGGCCTCTACGGCGTACGCGCGGTCCCACCTAGTCCAACGCATGACGGTTACTGAAAACTATCAGACCCACTCTTTCGAATGCGACCATCCCTACCCTCGTTATGTCGAAACAGCCAAATGCGCGATAGGTCCAAACGCAATCAAAAGAGGAGCTGCAACGACTTCAGCTAGGTTAGGTGGGAGTTAGGGGCCTATGCAGGAGGTACGCAGCAAAGGAAGAGCATGTGGCGGCCCATAGTAGGACTTCTAGCAGTAAACAGCCTCAAGTGAGGCTGACATAGGATCAAAGGTCTTTAAAATAGGCTGAAAATTTCGACTCGGGAATAGTTCCGTTTCCATATTTATCTTCATGATTGTTAGTTGGCACGATCATTAGACAATAGAGTTATAGCAATGGGCATTTAATGAATAATAGATAAATTAATAAGACAATGGCAGGATAATAAATTGTGCATGTGTATAGAAATACACCATATGAAACCATCAGTGTGCATTGATAGTGTCATATGGGTATTGCCTGATTATATATGTGCGTGTGTATATGTACATAGTCCCTGCGCGCGCATGAGGATTGTTCGAGAACAACTAGCGCTGCGAGTGGCAGAGTAGGGCACTACAAACAGCGGACAATTCGCGTAGCAAAAATTCCCAAATATGCCAGCCCCCTGCTCTTGAGACGAAATTTAGTTCAGGGACGTGAAAATGCTTTTTATCGAATCGTCGAGTCTGAATAATTTCGATTTGAATTTTTTTGTTTGTTACGTCGGGTACAGATTTGAGCATGAACGCGAATGAAGCAGGGCGAGACTACACCCAATGTTTTGCGCTGAAAAATGATGACTGCTTGAGGACCTACGAGGCAAACCGAGGCAACTGTTCACGTCCAAACTGTACACGAGTTTCTTTCGATCGACCTTACTTACTACTTTCGATCACACTTACATACTCGTGTGGCCTCGGCCTGCCACTCTGAATATTAGCCCTGATCAGGCTGGCCGAGTTGCCTCGCGAGACAGCCTCGGTACGTATGCTTCGGGCGCGGCAGCCTCGGGCTCGCGGTAAGAAGATAGTGCGCAATTTTACGAAGATAATGCTAGTGCCCGGAACCCGTCCAGAGTGAGCGAGCGAATCATGACCGAGGCGGTGCCGTGCGAAGCTGCCTCGCTTCCTGCCTCGTCCAGTCTGGACACAGCTATTTGCGTTCGTGCTCAAGTCTGCATCTGGCTTTATCGGCTGTGCGTGTTTTACACGACCTTCATTCGCGTCTGGTTCGACAGATGCATGCTTCAAAACTGAGGAATCTACCTTACCATCCGTCGGTGCATTACCTAACGAAATCCGCGCCTTATCAACAGTTGATATTCGTTTTCTGGTATGGAGACACCTACTTTACCATCTGTTAGTAATAAAATACTTTTTTAAATCGCTCCAATTTCAATTAAATCCGAATAAAATCTTCTCTATCCCTTTTAACGCTTGACAAATTTCAATGAGCCCGTCGCTCATTAACTTTTAGACAAATTAATCGCACTTTGATCACCCACGTAGTTTTTATTTGTCACAAGACCGTGGGCTTTTTCATTGGCAATTTTTTTTATTTACGCTCCAATCTCGAGGAAAATAAAATCGCTCGTGTATTATTACACCTCGGATTATTTTGTGTCCTCGATTTACTCAAGCGTAATGAGAGCAGCGAAAAATAATGAAAACGCCGATAATGATAAGGACGTTGATCGATTAGGGCCCTCAGTCGTGTCTCGCCAAAGAAATAAATCTTATTGTTTACTCACATACCCTAACAATAATTGTTGCACATTATATGGAATATAGCCCACGGAGAAAATCGAGGGTCCAATTATCGCGCAACTGACCTCGGCTACGACGAAGAGGAGCCAATCGATCAACCACTATAATTAGCAACCTTATCGGTCGAGTTTCTCCCAAGGTCGTTAGAGAACCGCGATCTCTCGGTACTTTTTCTCGTTCTCATACAAATCGTCGGCAAAACATTCCTATTTCTTTTTCCCCGAACGCAAAATTATTTGCTGAAAAAATTATTTCCGAAATTATTTCCAAAAAAATTATTTTCGAAATTATTTCCGAAATTATTTCCAAAAAAATTATTTCCGAAATTATTTCCAAAAAAATTATTTCCGAAATTATTTCCAAAAAAATTATTTCCGAAATTATTTCTAAAAAAATTATTTCCGAAATTATTTTCAAAAAAATTATTTCCGAAATTATTTCCAAAAAAATTATTTGCGTTCAAAAACATTATTTCCGAACGCGAAATTATTTGCGTACAAAAAATTATTTTTCTTTCACTTTATTAAGAGACGGTAGAAATGTTTTTATAAACCAGCGCGTGAAAATAATATTCGGGAATAACGCGAAAAAGAAAGGAGCTTCCTTTTTTTGTCTTTCCCCGAATTTTGCGTTCCTTTTCGGCCGAGTTCCATGAATTTCCGTTCCGATCGTAAAATCCTAAAAGTGCATTCGCCGATCGCGCGTGTAAATATGTTCGCGCAAACACGTAATTCCGCTATCCGGAAGATCATTCAAGAATGACGCGTGACGAGCAAGCCCGATAACCCTCGCGAATGCAAAGTCGAATCCGACAATTCAATCGTCGCGCGTGTACGTCACACTGACACGCGCAACATTACCGCAATAATGCCATGACAAAGTTATTATTGTTATTTTCTTTTAATCATCTCCCGAATATATCTCGGTTTTTTCATGCTTGTTATTATTTTTTTCTTTGTACCCCTTCTTTTCGACGTCCGGACGATATTTACGCGCAAGTTTCGCATGTCCCCGAGGCTGCTACTCGTCGCCTTATCGAGCCTCATGCCATGCGGGTATGGACGATAAAAAATTGCGAATTACGCTCTACGTTACTTTCTCCGCTTCACGTTGAATGAACATGAGAATAAAGAAATATTCGAAAGAAAAGAAAAAGAGACGAAGATAAAAAAAAATATAAAAAAAAGTTTATTTTGCTACAGTTAAGAAGGTTTAAACGTTAGCCACAATCGAAGATTGCATTTGAAAAATGTATATGTTATTGTCTAGACTATAATGAGTCTTTACGATTTTTTTTTAAATTTCTTCACCACCAATCACCAGAGATGAAAAATAGTTTAATTTGTGTGATTTTACGTGCGGTTAGATGGGCAAGACGTTCACTCTACGAGTGATGTAGTTTTTGTTTTGTTTTTTAGCACCAAGATAAATCATTTCTAGCAACGGATCAACGCAAAGCAAAGCTGTGTGAACATTTAGAAAAAACAAACCCCATCTTGTCCATCGTAAACTACATATATTTAATATTGAACCATCAAGGTTTGATGAAAGACTACGAATCTTGGCTGGCGAATGAAGTACATTGCTACCAACCGCAATTTAATCCGTATTTCGGCAACACTAAATATTAATTAATGGCAATAATAAATAATCTCCTGACATAAATATAGATAGGCATACCGTAAAACTACACAACTATGGTCCAGATTTGTCAGGCTTCAAGATTGTGTTTCTCACACTAAAGAATAGGTTTATATATTAAATACCTCGCTGTTATATATTTACCTTGGATTTATGTATTTAATAGTCGCAGCTAATGCGATTTAATTTGAAGAGGTAGCTGGACTACAATTGAGTAGTTTTACGGTAATTACAAATGACTCAAGATTTGATTCTGAGTTGTATAAAAAATTCGCTGACGCAGTTTTTTTTCATAATAATCATCGATAACGTTATACTTTTTCAAGCTGGTAGTAGCCCAGAAGTATCTCATTTTTACGAATAAAAATATTCAAATGCACAATTTTGGCCTTCAATGATATATTTTATGAAAAATGGGCATGTACAGAATCAATCTATACCTCGTATGCATTTGTTTGAGGTTCATTGAAAAAAAAAATCATAAACCTTCATTTGACTTAAGGAGGGATTGTCTTTTTTTTCGCAAAATTTACCGCTTTTTGGGAATTTTTTTGTGAAGAAAGTATACAACGGAAAACTTGTGAAACTTGGCATATAGTTTTATTGATCTGTTTACTACATACAAAAAAAAATTTAAACAATTTCATCAAAAAATCCGCCTCCCACCCCCCTCGACGCGCGATGGTCCTTTTTTGATGGTGTGCACGATTACAGCCTTCACGTTCATCCTGCAACAAAAACCCAAAAAGCATTTTACTTTAGACACATATAGCTATCGTTCGATGAAGGGAAAAAAAATTGACGATTTGGTGACGTTTTGAACTTGAAGTATCGATTTTTCGAAAAAAATTGATCGATTTTTTGTTATAAATAAAAAACTATTAAACGTATTGCTTTTTTGCTTCATCAAACGATAAAAGGATGTCAGTTGAGCATTCTGTCCAAATTTGAAGGCAATCGGTTGAATAGTTTTTGAGAAATCGTGCACACCAGTTGTGAAAAAGCTGTTTCGAGAAAAACGCGTTTAAGGGGGGATTTTTTGATGAAATTGTTTAAATTTTTTTTTGTATGTAGCAAACAGATCAATAAAACTATATGCCAAGTTTCACAAGTTTTCCGTTGTATACTTTATTCACAAAAAAATTCCCAAAAAGCGGTAAATTTTGCGAAAAAAAAGACAATCCCCCCTTAAGTGGACCGCTCGAATCTCCTCAAATGAGAGCGCACGAGCATGCAGAGTTCGTGAACTATAAACGCTTTGATAAAAAAAAGGGGGTCGTATCAAGCGACTATTATGGTATCCAAGATGTAGTGATATCAATTAGAGAGAGAGAGAGAAAGGAGAAAAAGCGAGCTGTGAACGATGCTCCCCAGTACATCTCCACGAAGATCCCAAAATAACGGTTGATCGCACTTCTTTCGGCTTGCGTCCACCGGTGCCCCACGGTCACCACCAAGATCTCTCGGCAGACTCCAGCAGCTTCCCTCTTCTCCTTCCTCATTAAGGTCCTCTAGTTTCTCGAGTCGAAAAAATCGATTTTTTTTTCATAAATCACATCTACAACATGTGTAGAAAATGTGTGCCAAAGGATTTTTCGATATTCGAAGTGGTTCACAAGTTACGGCCCTGGAACGGAGCAGGTGTACGGAGCGCGCGCCGGGAGCGCGAACTTTCAAACGCGTTTTTCTCGAAACACCATTTTTCGAAACGGTGACCACGATATTTCAGAAACTACTGCACCGATCTTGTTCAAATTTATACAGCATCTTTAATATGTTATAAGCCAGCGATTGAACTAGGATTATCATGATTGCCTCGATAGTTTTTTTTTGTACGAGCGAAAAACTTAAGAAAAAATGAGTAAAAAATAGAATGTAATTTTCAAAAGTGTATAAAAAAGTCAATTTTTGTAATTTAGAATTCACTCTAGTTCAAATGCTAGTCTTAAATGTGAAGATTGAAATGCCGTTAGGTTTTTTTATTTCAGATAAGCAGAACAGCCGCAATCTTGGTAACCGTCAAGCACCTCGTTTACTTGATCCTGTCGGCCACTATAACGTTTATTCTATTATATATTTTGACTTAAAAAAATTTGTAAAGCTTATTTAAATGTTAATAAAGATTATGCAAAAACAATGAGATTGATTATTTCGATGCTTTGGCCGTAAAAAATTATTGAAAAAGCCGTAAAAAAACAGCCGAGAAACTAGAGGACCGCGTTAATCCCACTGATCCATACCATCGATGATGATATTTATTTTATTTATTTATAGTTCACGTCAATTGTATTTATATTTATAATGTCCAATTTATTAGTAAAAAATGCCGCGAAATGACCTGACATTTTAAATAGCGCGCCAATTTATTTTGTGGCGAACATAGAGGACCAATCTTTGACAACTGGCATCAGGAAGTATTCAGGTTTGATGATATTGAAGTTTGCATCGTTGAAAAGCAACGGAAATATTTATTTTTCTATTTGCCGATTTTCTTCGGCAGAACGAAAACACGAAAAACTTTTTTTAAGATTCTCAGAGGCCTGCAACCTAAATCCATCGAGAATGATTTTGTATAACGATAAAAATAAAGAAACAAAGAAAAATGCGTTGCATTCCAACGATGCAGACTTCAACAGCATGAGGTTCAGTCATGGAGAATTACACGATCGAGCGACGCATAGAAGTTTTTATTTGCTGCATTGTTACTGCATAGTTATTGCCGATGACGTTTCATGGTCGTGTTATCTCGCGCCGCGGCGATGTGAATTGGCCACCAAGAGCGTGCGATTTGACGTCCTTCTTTGGGCTTTTCTGAAAGGAAAAGTGTATGCCAATGATCCATAGACCATTCCGGAGCTCAAGGAAGCAATTAGACGCTCCATTAAGGGGGGATTGTCTTTTTTTTCGCAAAATTTACCGCTTTTTGGGAATTTTTTTGTGAAGAAAGTATACAACGGAAAACTTGTGAAACTTGGCATATAGTTTTATTGATCTGTTTACTACATACAAAAATTTTTTTAAACAATTTCATCAAAAAATCCGCCTCCCACCCCCCTCGACGCGCGATGGTCCTTTTTCGATGGTGTGCACGATTTCTCAAAAACTATTCAACCGATTGCCTTCAAATTTGGACAGAATGCTCAGCTGACATCCTTTTATCGTTTGATGAAGCAAAAAAGCAATACGTTTAATAGTTTTTTTATTTATAACAAAAAATCGATCAATTTTTTTCGAAAAATCGATACTTCAAGTTCAAAACGTCACCAAATCGTCAATTTTTTTTTCCCTTCATCGAACGATAGCTATATGTGTCTAAAGTAAAATGCTTTTTGGGTTTTTGTTGCAGGATGAACGTGAAGGCTGTAATCGTGCACACCATCAAAAAAGGACCATCGCGCGTCGAGGGGGGTGGGAGGCGGATTTTTTGATGAAATTGTTTAAAATTTTTTTTGTATTTAGTAAACAGATCAATAAAACTATATGCCAAGTTTCACAAGTTTTCCGTTGTATACTTTCTTCACAAAAAAATTCCCAAAAAGCGGTAAATTTTGCGCAAAAAAAAGACAATCCCCCCTTAATGAAATTAGTAAAGAGTGAACGTTTGCAAACAGGAACGAGGCGGCCATTTATCGGATATTGTGTTCCACACATAACCACCATGTTTTCACCATATATTGAAATAAAAAAAATTCGCGCTTTTCAAACAAACAATACGTTCTATTTATAAATTAAACGGATTGGCTCCGCGTCCGGTTATCGGACTAATGAGCGTATGTTGTTCGTCCGGATAGCGACTCGGTTCATGCCGTATTTCCAGAAGGCCTACATATTAATGTGAATGTATTAAATTTTTAACCAAACTATCCGGGCGAATAATTTACACGTATTCGTCCGAATAAGATCTTTATAATTTTATTTCGGTTTGTTTGGTTTGGGCTCGGTTTGATTCGGTGTGTTTGCTTAGGTTTGTTTATTTGGGTCTGTTTGTTTGGATTTGGGTTGTTTTTTTGGTTCTGTTCGTTTGAATTTGGTTTTCTTTGTTTGTTTGGGTTTGTGTTGTATGGGTGTATTTGTTTGGGGCGTTGTACAGCGTGAACTGAGCCGCTATCCGGACGAATAACTTATTCGTGATGAGTTAAGGCGTTTACGCAGTTTTTAAGGCTTTATACGCAGTTGCAAGGCCAAAAAAGTCGTTTGTTCGCGAATTTTTTCTCGAAAAGGATTTCATTTGGGCAAAACGATAAGTATTAGGCAGTGTAATGGGATCTTTTAGCTGTGGATTGGCATTTTTTATTTTCAAAAATATTCATTAACATTGCTCCTGTAGGAAGTCTCCTGGCGGTCCCCGAAAAAAAAGAGTCCGGCGGTGAGCAAAGTATCTCCGGTTTGGATTATCTAAAATGAAAAAACCAAAAGATTCCTTTAGGGGATAGATGAATCCAGGTATTGATCGAAGGAATAGTCGAAATTTTCATTTTCGACAAAATGGTGGCTCCGGAAAGAAACAATTTCGATTTTCGACCAAATTTTTTTCGTTGAATCGTTGAAAAAAAATTAGAAATAATTATCGGAAATCTTATTCCTTCGATCAATACCTGAAGAATACATCTGACAAGGTTGTGTTAAAATTGCAGACCGATCGGTTGAGCCGTTTTTGAGAAATCGTGCTCACCGACTTTGACAACACCGTTTTGAGAAAAACGCGTTTGAAGTGTCTCGGACGCTCGGAGACGCGCTCCGAGCGTTCTTACAAACATGTGTGCATTTTCGAGAATATTCGCTGGATCGATGTGAAATTTTCCGAGAATATACTCACATATTTGTACATTCCGAAAATGCAATAAAAAAATCGATTTTTTGACATTTCTAACTCCATATAACCCGTTAAGGGGTTACCCCCACTTGCGATTTTGAAAAAATTGATTTTTTTATTGCATTTTTTTGAAGTATAAGTATCTGAGAATATGTCCTGAAAATTTCAAGTCGATCCGAACAAAATTGACTGAGATAGGAGCGTTGAAAGAGAAGAATCCGCGTTGAAAGAGCGTTGAAAGAGAAACTTTGAACGCGTTTTTCTCAAAATGGCATTTCTGAAGTCGGTGACCAAGATTACTCGAACACTAATGAACCGATCTTCTTGAAATTTTGCAGGCTTATTTAATACATAAAAATGTAGTCTTTAATCGTTCGATTTTTTTTTTTTCGAAAAAAAAAATGGCCGTTTTATAGCCAAAAAACGGCCGTCTTTTTCGTTAAAATCGAACCATTAACTTTGACTGTCCGCCATTTTGTGAAAAATGAATATTTTTTAAAATCCTTCGATTAAAGACTAGTTTATACTTATATTTGACTAAATCGATCCGTATTATTTTTTCTGATGATCCCCTTCGCCGCAATGTTGGTCACCGCAAACCGTGTATATAACAACATTATTTCATTGACGGCCATTTGCCACTAAACAATGTAATATGTTTCAATAAAAAAATTACTGAAAGTTCTTCAAGATGTGTTCTTTAAGATGGTATATTGATCGATTAAAAAAGTTTTGTAGTTTTCTTTGAAAGAATTCAGGAAAAAGGCCTTTTTTTGCGCTACAAGTGGGGGTAACGCCTCAAGGGGGAATTGTCTTTTTTTTCGCAAGATTTACCGCTTTTTGGGAATTTTTTTGTGAAGAAAGTATACATCGGAAAGCTTGTGAATCTTGGCATATAGTTTTATTGATATGTTTACTACATACAAAAAAATTTTTAAACAATTTCATCAAAAAATCCGCCTCCCACCCCCCTCGACGCGCGATGGTCCTTTTTTGATGGTGTGCACGATTACAGCCTTCACGTTCATCCTGCAACAAAACCCCAAAAAGCATTTTACTTTATACACATATAGCTATCGTTCGATGAAGGGAAAAAAA
This sequence comes from Ophion ellenae, assembly GCA_963210295.1. NCBI lineage: Eukaryota > Metazoa > Arthropoda > Insecta > Hymenoptera > Ichneumonidae > Ophion > Ophion ellenae. Next base: position 31,882,191 of record OY723395.1, read on the forward strand.
ATTGACGATTTGGTGACGTTTTGAACTTGAAGTATCGATTTTTCGAAAAAATTGATCGACTTTTTGTTATAAATAAAAAACTATTAAACGTATTGCTTTTTTGCTTCATCAAACGATAAAAGGATGTCAGCTGAGCATTCTGTCCAAATTTGAAGGCAATCGGTTGAATAGTTTTTGAGAAATCGTGCACACCATCAAAAAAGGACCATCGCGCGTCGAGGGGGGTGGGAGGCGGATTTTTTTATGAAATTGTTTAAAAAAATTTTTGTATGTAGTAAACAGATCAATAAAACTATATGCCAAGTTTCACAAGTTTTCCGTTGTATACTTTCTTCACAAAAAAATTCCCAAAAAGCGGTAAATTTTGCGAAAAAAAAAGACAATCCCCCCTTAAGTTAAGCCTTCGTAAAGACTTATTCGTCCGATAACCGGACGGCTTGCCGCGGCGTAAATTAATATGTCACGTCATTTTGAGGTACCTCATAGTTTACAATTTATTTATAATTAATTCACACTTCATAATTTATTTATAATTTTATTTATATATTATTCATTTACTTATCAGCTTAATTATGTGAGATCGTGTCCTCTTTCTCGTGTGCACAAAGTGTAGGTGTATTTTTTTTTATTTTTTTGCATTCCCTTGTTGCGGCTGTGGCAACTGAACAGCTGGCCACAGTGGAGTAGTAGTAGTAGCAGTAGCTATTGCCGTTGGTTGTAGCGCAGTGCCCCTTCGGTGTACGTATTTTCCCCATAGATCTCCATTCAAGCCTATACGCATAAGTGCACACGTACCCGGCACTGCGGCACAAAGCGCGTACGGTTATTAAATAGGCCACGAGGGGGGCGTGTAGTTGCGCACTTCTTTGATATCACGTAAATATACATATTTCCTTTTCTCTGCAGCGTACATTTCAGTACTATATATTTGAATTAATACTACGTATCCAATGGACGATTCAAAGTAAATGACGAGATGCGTACTTAATTTTCTTCATTGTAGTATGTTATTATTTATTCGCATAATTTGTGTATAATTATTATTATTATATTTGCAGTAAATAACACATAATTGAAAAATAGAAAGAGAGAAAAAAATGTATTCGCGGATTTAACCCTTCGACTCCACCACCAAAGTTGCGAGATCCAAATTAAAAATAAACACAATATTTTCTAGCACATTCTTACATGCCCATATATTCGTTTCAACCGACGAGGAAATTAATAAGATTCCTATTACCATTGTTATTTTGATTATTGTTATTATTGCTTGGATCGTCGATCCTGGGCTGCTACGTGTATCGCTTATTAATTTTTCAACTCAATATCCCACGTGTCTCATTCACAATTTCAATTGCCAGTATTCTTCAATCGAATTTAAAAAAAGACCATCATTCAAAATCAATTAAAATGATTTTACAACATTTCGAATAATTTAGTATCATTTAAAATCATCTAGAAATAATATCAATAAAAATCATTCGGAATTCCGTCAAAGTGGGGCAAGAATTTAGAGAAAGTTGTAAGGGATATGGGAAATAGAAGAGATGATGACAATGATAAGGGAAAGGAGAGATGTGGAAAGAATAGACAAAAGGATTAGAAAACTTAAAAAAGGACATTTTGAGGACGGGAAAGAAAAAAATAAGAAAATCAACGTATAATGACAATACAAATATATTGTGGAAAACGAAATAAGACCATGGAAATTCTGTTCGAAAAAGGGAGTAAAGGGAAAGCATGAGGAAATGTGGGCGTGATTAAGGGGGCTATACCAGTGTGACACTTTCAAAAAATCGTTTTTTTCGCCTTTTTCGACAGTTTATACTTTCGAAAATATCATTATCATTTATATCATTTATATCAACATCATTTTATCTTGCAAGATCGATAGTTAAATCTTTAAACGCGTTTTTCTCGAAATGAGATTTTTCAAATTTGCTGACATCGTAACTCAAAGAGCAATTATCCGATTGACTTGAAATTTGAACTGAGTACTCTTGAATATATTTACTCTACAATGACGTAGAATATTTTTGATTGAATGAAAATTGACGATTTGGCATTGAAAAAACGACCATTTTACAGGCAAGAAAACAAACTTTTTTTCACAACTGCGCCATTTTGTTAGATTTTGATATTTTTCGAAAATCCTACGTCATTGTACAGGAAATACTTTCCAGCTTAACGACGTTTTTTCCTTTTTCGGTTTCAGCTACTCAATCAGCCGGAATCATGTCAGCAGAGCAGGCAATTTTTTTGGCGCCTCCGAAGGCATCGCATAAGTCGCGTGGATCACAACATTTTTCTATGAAAAAATTACGTAATATAGGTCAAATATAGCCAAATATATTCTTAATTTTCAAAAACATCTAATTGAGTACTTTTCTTCGAAAAAATTCCCGAAAATCACCCAAATTTTCAGCCTTCACACTGGCATAACCCCTTGAGATGCGGAAACATAGCGCCTGTAAGAGGGAGGAAAAGGATTGAAGTTTCAGGATTTGTAAAAAAAGAACGAGACGCTGGAGCAGCTGTTAGTATGGGAAAAAGGCTGGGAGTTAGTAACGGAGAAAGTACGAAAGAAAGCAGAGGAGTGGGTCCAAGGACCGGATAATTTCACAATAAAGGGAGAAATTATAAATATGTTGATAAGGAAGATACAAAAAGGGATACGCCAGTATTTTAGGGAAATAAAGAAAGTGTGCAGAAATATATGCAAGAGTGAAGGAGGAGGAGAAAGAGATCGAGGGGAGGATTAAACTAAGAAAAAGAGAGAAACGTTAGATCGCGACAAGGGAAAGAGTATGCAGAGTGGAAAATAAGTTAAGGTAGTCGTGAGAAAACAAATTGCATTTTGTAAAAAAAATTGGTCAATAAACTGTGCAAATAAAACTCGATTTGATTGATAATAAAAATCATTGGATGATGTTTTGCGGCATGGGGAAAAATCGCTACTGCTGTTCCGCTAACGCAGCCGGCCGCCTGCCTGCTCGACGGACAAAATAATGCCGCCCTATATGTGACGCAGTTTGACCTGCGCGCGAGCTTCAGAACGGAAGTACCGCTGTAAATAAACATCCGTATGTGCGTGTGTGTGTATGTATATATGTATATATGCATATATATGTATGTATATATATATATATATATATATATATATATGCATATATATATATATATATATATATATATATATATATATATATATATATATATATATATATATGTATGTATGTATGTATGTATGTATATATATATATATAGGGTGTGCGTACAAACGGCGAGGAACATGCGCCAACGACGACGAGCATCAGCAGGCCAGCGCGTCCGTCGCGATTGACGTCGCAGTCAAGCGCGTTTACTCCTACACGTAGTACACGGTGCGCGTTTCTCAGTCCTCACTGACACTTGGCTGTGTACGGTCGTGAAGAATATTCGTCGTCGCGAACGACCCAAAAGCATTTATACTTTTTTCATTAATTTGTTCCATCGCCCTTAACCCCTTGCCCCGACAAAAATTGACATCAAAGCTCAGCCAGAATAATTATCTTCGTGCTTTTTGAAATTATTATCATTCAACAAAAAGTGGACATTTTTTCGTTGAATCGGATTATTGTCGTAAAAAGAGAAAATGTTTCGGCGCGGTGAATCGTAAGACGAAAAAATATGCTCGCGTTTCGCTCGGTCACCTTACCGTGACCCAAATCTAGCTCGGTTCGACATTTTTCATTTCGTGTTTTTCTTTTTTTTTGTTCCTCCTTGATTCGCCGCTTCCGCGCGTTTCACGGTGCCGCGATCGATATCACGTGAAAAATAGAACGCTGTAGCGGTGTGTCTCGTCACGGATGGGCTCGTACGACGTGAGGTAATATTTTTTTTTCGTTTGGGCTTGTTTTTGGGCTCGACGGCAGGTGTTGTCGGGTTTTCGACGCTCTATTTTTTTTTGTCGTTGCTCACATTTATTCTTTTTTTGTTTTCGTCTGACGTTTATTATTATTTGCTTTGCACATTACGTTTTATCTTCTCGTTATATATCTTCAATTTCTCCTCGTTATTATCATTCTCATTGTTCTCTTTTTGTAAGCTGTTCGTTTTGAGATGTTAATTCTTTTTCGCATCGTTCTTTATTTTTTTATTGTTTTTTTGTCATTTTCATTTTCTTATATTCTTTGTCATCATCGTTATTGTTATTACGAGCATCACTATTCTTATTATTATTATTGTTAGCGAAAGGCACGATTTTATTCCGAAAAGAAATGGACCGAAAAATGTCGATACGGTGGAAAAAAAAGAAAGTTATTCGCTGTGGATAAGACGCACGTTTTCTCAATTCCCGAAACACGTAGATCCTCACAAAACTCCTTTGATATCTCATTTATTAGATCGCGTAGACTGCTAATAAAAGTTTTAAAAACGTCCGAAATCGCGGACCGTCTCGGTCGACACGCGGAAATTAATTACTAACCGTTGGGACGGTTAGTAATTAATAATAACACTACCATGATGCAGTATTGCACGATCGAGGTCATGCCTGTCAATTTGTTCTTTTATTTTTTTTCGTCGTCGCGATATCGAACAATACAGAATTACGCTTTGACCACTATCGTTATCAAGGTGAAATTTTTCCACCCAGTAATGGAAATAATGATGATAATGACAGAAATTGATTTTTGCTGTTTGAATTTTGTAGTGCGACGAAGCTATTTGAGAAATAATTGTTCGAACTCAATATAATGATTATATTACACATTATAGTGATTATGATAATAAGCATAATTATAATCACAATATAGAAATAACAATAGTAATAAAAATAGTAAATAATAATAATGAAGTAGGAAATCATAGTAAAATAAATAGTAAGGAATAAAAATAATCAACGATAAATAAAACGATGATGTTAAAAAGAAGAATGAGTTTACGAAAAATACATAACAATCAAAACGATCGTGGTAACGTCCTACGTGAATTATTCTTGCTCTGTGCAGAGCGAAAATAAAATATCGTAATGTCGTATGTGTTCTTTTGTCTCCATAAAAAATATTGTCAACCCATAAAAAATCCCTTATTTACTTAAAATAATCATAATGCTTGAAATTTTCAATTATTTTATCATACAATTTTAGGATACTCTTGAGATATGATAGTTTAAGGTGATAAAATACGTTCCGAATGAGTCATAAAAAAATACAGGAAATTAGTTTTAACATTCTAGAGTGTGGCATTTTCGATATTATATTTTAATAGCATTTTAAAATGGCGGAAAAAAATCAGCAAGGGGTCAATGCGTAAAAAAGCTCTTTTTTACTAAAAAAAATCATAACTCTTGCAATTTTCTTTTTTTTTCATGAAATTTTAGGATGATACTCTTGAGATATGATAATTCAAGAAAAAAAAATAGCTCCACGTCCGACTCTAGTCTGTACTTACAAAGGGTTACCCTAAAGCACCGTCAGAAGGTAGGCCAGTCGCCTTGGCCGCTAACGACTCACAGTAATTTCGGTTTAAACTTGCGCTTGGGGTCACTTTGACCCCGGGTGACCGCGGTGGGTTGAAATAGATAATACCGTCGTCATATGGAAGAAGGCAACATCTTCAAAAAAATTACCGAAAAAGCGTTTTTGGTACCGTTGGAATCAATACAAAATTTCCCATCGTTCTGTATAGTAAAACGCATTTTCGAAACGCAAATTCGATAATATATTAAATTATAACAATTAATGAAGGTAATACAAATAACAAATTCAATGACAATAAAGTTATGTACAATTTTTCAGTCGAACTGAAAAAAATAAAAAAAATCGTGACAACTCGTCGTAGACAAATATTACCGCGTGTGAAATATATTTATACCAAAGAAAAGAAAAACAAATGAATACCAAAAATACAATAAAAATGAAGAAAAAAAGGACCAAAAACGAGTGGATTAGTTTCGCAGATGAAAAAGAGCGAGACGCGATTTCGCATAAATGTAGTTGCTTTTTTTATCTTTTCTTTTGTTTCCTGGCGTAATCTGTCGCGAGATAAGGGTAATAGCAAATGCGAACATAAGATTAATATGATTAGGTCATGGCACAAGCCGAGATCGTGACTTTGAGTCGCTCGCGAGGCTAGAATCATACCCATGTGTAATTTATCCGCATACGTACCCACACACACACACACACACACATATATATGTACATATATATGTACATGTATATGTGTATATATGTACACATATATACATATTACGGAGAGGTTTGACTTTCACGATAGAAAGCCAGGAGCGTGAGAGAGGATTGCTCTCTCGTCGTGTGTTAAGGTCATCGAACCGCGTGCTGGCCGCGTCATGCGTTTTCCGAATCCACACCGGAGGTTTTATTCCTCGTTTCCGGCCGCGCTTGTTAAATTCTAAGGGGCTCGGTCGGCATGAGGAATTTCGCGGTCGCGCCAAAATGAAATTATTATAATGCATCGGTCACGAAGAGACGGCGAGATCCGTTGGGCTCCGGAACTGGTGAAACGCATCAGCAAAAAAGAGCAAGGGAGAGGGAGAGAGAATGTAAGATACGAGGAGGAAAAAAGGAAAGAACCCGGTAGAGGAAAGTAGAAATCGGCCAGCTGGTCTACGAAATTTATATATCCATATTGTGTATATTATATAAGAGATCCCCCTGTAAAAAAAAGTACGATGAAAAAAAAACAAAAATCTTTGATCGCGAGAGCAGAGTGATGGTCTCTCGTTTTTATATTTCACGCTCTGTTTCGCGTGAGGAAGAAATATTGTGGTCGGGTGAACGGGACAAAAGAAAAGGGAGAGTTGTTTTTTGGCTAGACGAAAAATATACAGGGTGTCCCAGAACTGAATGCGTTCCCTGAATTGGGGGGTTGGGGGTGAAATTCTGAATCGATTGATATAAGCATGTGTGGGTCTCACATCAACCCGTGAATTGATATTAATTTTTAAAGGCGGGCCAATCAGGTGCCGCCGATGAGACGGCGTGTAGTAGTGCCTATACACGTAGGTGCGGTGCTCCCGCCTGTAGGTGCGGTACTCCCGCCACGCACCACTGAACGTCCGTATCGCTCACCGGCGTACGCCGGCTCATCGGGCGCACCTTATTGGCCCGCCTTTAAAAATTAATATCAATATAGGGGTTGATTTGAGACCCACACATGCTTATATCAATCGATTTAGAATTTCACACCCAACTCCCCATTTCAGGGAACGTATTCAGTTTTGGGACACCTGTATATATATATATATATATGGTCCGGGGCCAAAATTCGGACAAAATTAAATTTGAATTTCCAGCCGTTCTATACCACTTCTAGAGCTCGCGATTGGCGTCCAAATAGCTTGACGCATGTACTAAACATTCATAACTTCGAAACAGTCGCAACGTTGAAACCAAGTGCGGAGTATAATCGAAGAGCCGCGATTATCGAAAATGATTCTTCGGGTACCCAAGATGGACTGTGTATGATGTTGTCGCGAAGTATAACGAGTCGGAGAAGTCCAACGAAGGTTTTTCAACACCGGCAAGGTGGTCTAGAACGAAATTTCCAGCGAATGTGCACATGCTAAGTATTGTGTACAGTGAGGGTGATGTCATGCCACCGCATTTCTTTAACAAAGTGGAAAATGTCACAAAAAAAGTTTATTTGCATGTTCTGATAAATGTGGTGAAGCCGTGGATGGAAACTGTATCGTCTGGAAAGCCGTATGCTTTCCAGAAGGGCGGTGCGCCCGCGCACGCAAGTCATTTGGTGCAAAATTGGTTGTCGGACAACGAATTTTGACCTCCCAACAGCCCAGATTTAAATCCTTTGGACTTCGATGTATGAAGCGTAGTTGAAAGGGTCACGAACAAGTACAGACATCCAAAAGTCACATCATTGAGAGCCGCTATTCACTTCAATTCACTCGCCGATATGGACGGTGACTCAGTAAAACCGGCCTGCGAACGCTTCAGACCGAGAATGGTGGCGGTCATTCAAGCGGAAGGGGGTTATATTGAGTGAATGTGTTCTTTATGACTCAACAAATAATTTAGTTAAAAAAAAAATAATTGTCAACTTCTCCATTTTTGCAATAAAAATTATGTTTCAAATTTTTTTAAAATTTGTCCGGTATATATATATAAGGTGCGTAACTAAGTTCTCGCTTTTTTTTTATGAAAATGCCACTTTATTGTGAAAATATGGTTACAAATGAATCATTCAAAATATTGCCTATCGTTAGCGATAACTTTTTCCCATCTTTCTGGCAGAGCTCGAATACCGTCACGGTAGAAGTGTTCGTCTTTTGAGGCTATCCACGAATCAAGCCATTTTGAGATGTCTTCATATGAGCGGAACTGCTGATTAGCCAGACCATGTGCCATCGAACGGAACAAGTAATAATCGGACGGCGCAATATCTGGGGAATATAGCTGGTGGGGTAGGACTTTCCACTTGAGCGTTTCTAAGTAGGTTTTAACGGGTTTGGCAACGTGAGGCCGAGCATTGTCATGCTGTAAATTCACTTTTTCGTGCCTCTGCTCGTATTGTGGCCGCTTTTCGCGCAGTGCTCGGCTCAACCGCATCAATTGAGTTCAATACCGTTCCCCAGTGATGGTTTCGTTCGGTTTCAACAGCTCATAATAAATAACACCGCCCTGGTCCCATCAAATACACAGCAAAACCTTCGCAGCGTGAATATTCGGCCGAGCCGACAACGTAGAAGCATGACCGGGCAGTCCCCGTGATTTTGTTCTCTTTGGGTTGCTGTAATGAATCCATTTTTCATCACCCGTAACGATGCGATGAAGAAAACCGTTCCTTTTTTGCCGCTGGAGCAGTTGTTCACAGGCGAAAAAACGACGCTCAACGTCTCTCGGCTTCAAATCATAAGGAACCCAAGTTCCTTGTTTTTGAATCATACCTAACGCATGCAATCGCTTGGAAATGGCTCAGCGGGTAACTCCTAATGCTGAAGCAAGCTCTTTTTGCGTTTGGCACGGATCCTCATCGAGCAATGCCTCCAATTCAGCGTCTTCGAAGGTTTTTGGCCTTTCTTCACGTGAACGGCCGTCAACATCGAAATCACCGTCTTTGAAGCGACGGAACCAATCACGGCACGTTGTTTCACTTAGAGCAGCATCTTCGTAAACTTTTTGGAGTTCTCGATGCGCTTCAGCCGCCGTTTTCTTCGAATGAAAGAAGAAAAGAAACACTTCCCGCAAATGACGATTATTTGGCACAAAATCAGACATTTTCACACAAGCAAAAGTATACGACGCAAAAACAAAATCACAAATGTGTCAAGGCGGTTTGTTTACCATATGTCTAAGCTTGGTTCATGACGTTTTGGTTATGTCACAATCGACCAGCACTTACTAGTGGAGCCATCTCTTGAAAAACAGCGGGAACTTAGTTGCGCACCTTATATATATATATATATATAGGGCGTTCTGTTATAAATGAATAATTCTGCAACTGTCGACAGGTCAGATCATGTCCTACTATACTATGTCCTACTATATACTGGAGTTTCAGTTTAGTAAAAGGCTCACAGTTTTCGAAATAAAAATCATCTGCTTTTGGTTTTTCGCATGCCATTTCGACAAATGACAACTTTTTTTTACCCGGTTTAAAAAAAATACTCTTGGTTATTTGTTTTATCTAACAAAGTCTTCTTTTTAACCTTAAATGTTAAGGAAACTTTATGAAAAAGATCCTATGCAGAATTTTCATACATACCAAATCGAACATCGAAGCATGCGAAAAACCAGAAGCAGATGATTTTTTTCGAAAATAACGTATAGCCCAAAATCTCGAAACCCGTGGGACTTTTACTAAACCGAAATTCCAGCATGTAGTCGGACATGGGTCTGACTTATCGACAGTCGCAGGATTATCCATTCATAACAGGGCACCCTGTATATATATATATATATATATATATATATATATATATATATATATATATATATATATACTTCTTGAATATAACCGGTTGTTTTTTGTTTCGATTTTAAAGCATGTGTTCGATGCTGATCGAATCCAGTTGGCGAAAAAGAAATCGGGTCAACGTTTTTTCCTTTATTTTGACCGGGGCCGAAACAAATATCGAAACGGAAGAAAAAAAACGAACTCGTAATTTCGCATCCATTATTTTTTTTGGGTTATATCTTTAGTCTGCGATTTGCAATTTTTCGGCCACGGCAAAAACATTCGCGTTCTGATTTTTCCTTGAACAATAAAGCAAATGCAGATACGTTTTTTTGCAAATGCTAGTTATGGTTTTTTTTCTTCGATTCTTGAAGATATTTTTTTTTGTCGACAAATAGTGCATTTTTTTGCGAAAAAAGAATCGGAAAATCCGGCGATGACTTTCGAAATTTATATATATATATATATATATATATATATATATATATATATATACACACACACACACATACATGCGTTTATGTAGCAACAATTGTTGAAAACCAATCGCGTTCGATGTACGTCTGAATGAAAAACAAAAAATTAATTAAAGATTCCAACGAAATAGGAAGGAAGCACGAGAGGCGTATTGAAAGTTGCCGCATCGTTCGTACGCCATAATTTATACGCGTTCACAAAACTTCGCAGGGAATTCATCGTGAAGAAAATTGCTCTTGGTCGGGCGCGCTCGGAGACGAGGTGATTTACAAATTCTTATAGATAGTATGATAGATCGACGCTCCGATTGGCATGCTATTTTTTCTAGCTTTTTTCATATGATTCCTCTTTTAAACTGAGACTGACACAATTTGGCTCAATCGAATTTCAAAGGACTTTGAAATGTCACTTGAAAAATTCATTTGACTCGAGTTGAAAGAAAAAAAATGCAATAGGTAATATATTTTTGTTGTGATTATTGAGGGTCGTATGGGCCGCATTAAAATTCACGATCAATCTTCTCTTTGCACATTGCACATTTTCGAACTTTGCGCCACATTGTGCATCGGCTAATTCAAGTGCATTTTACATTGCGACTGTTGAGACTATTGACTTTGGTCGCGCATAAAGGACCCTTAACGTTATATAAATGCATATTTTTGCTTAAGCATTAACTCGAGACCTCCTCAAAATTCATCGTACTTCGTTCGTCTCCTTCGCGCTGCGATACTTGACGAAATACTTATTTTTTGTTGGAATCAATTTTCACACCTTGAGCTGCGTTTCATATAATGCCTCGTGTACATGCATACATCAAAATTATTTTAAAAAACACAATGATCCGATGGCGGCGAGTATTTTACGATAGATTCAATTCGTTCACTTACTTATTGTCATTTATTTGATAATACATATTTCTAAAGATTTTTCGGATCAATTGAAGTTCAATTCAAATACATTCTCAATAGAATTTTGAATTCAACCAATTCTTAATAAAAATTTCAATTCAATCAATTCTTAATTGCATTTTCAATTCAACCAATCCTTAATTGATTTTTCAATTCAATCAATTCTTAACAAAATTTTAAATTAAATCAATTCTTAATTGCATTTTCAATTCAACCAATTCTTAATTGAATTTTCAATTCAATCAACTCTTAATTGAATTTTCAGTTCAATTAATTCTTAGTTCAATTATCAATTGAATTACTACCGAAATTAACGGTCGGTCACCCGACCCAGTTTTGGCCCGGGCCATCGTGGCATTGCGTTATTTAATTGAATTACTCGATTTCAATTGAATTTGCTGATTTATAGGATAACGTTCAAGTGATGCAAATTCGCGACGATAAAAAATGTTGCAGTGGCAGATCGTTTATCCTGGTATTATTCACTTGAATGAGTCGATACCAAATATGCCAGTAAAAAAACACTTATACATGTGTACGAATATACATACACGCATTCGTGTATGTATAATTTTATATTTCGATGCAATTTCCGAACGAGCCGTCAAAGAGATCGTGATTCATTGATGTTACCTCAGATATGAAGATGACCCAAAAGTAAAAAAAAACGTTTATTTTTAAACCAAAGCCTCTCGAGACGATGAAATACGATTTCGCAAGTTTGCATGCATGCTAGATCGATGTCTCGTGCTTATCTCGTATATAACGCTCGAAAAAAAAACCGGAAACGCTGCACTACCGTCTCTGCAACACACCGAGCGTTTCATGGCCACTCGATGACAACACGAGACGACGAAATCTCTTGCAAACTCGATTTATGGCGCGACAACTAATCATTGTGAGATCATTTTTTGGATGATTTTTCGTACTCGTTGAACTCGTTAACCAAAACGCTCGTGAAGAAATTCAGAAAAATATTGACCGGTCCAAAAACGAGATAACGACAATTAAAATCGCCAATTCCTTCAACTGATATATTTCCGTAATTAATCCTCGAACCGAGCACTATTTTGCGTCACCTTCTAACGGAATACATGGGTCATTAGTGTCCGCGACATATTTAACAACTTCAATTGTCACAAAAAATTCGTAGGTGGTTTTTGTAGCTCAATTAGAAATGATATCATAAAATTAATTTTGGATTGTTAATTTGGTCGTGGAAAAAAAATGCAGGAAATGCACCGTAATGTTGAAGAATTCATCATTTTTGTCAAGTAACTTCTTTTAATAGATCCTTCGAGTTATTTTCACTTGGAATAATGTAGTTTCCGAAAAAAATATGGGAGGCTTCAGGCTTAAAAACATGTTTCAAAACCGTTTAATCCAGAACCTAATAATTTTATGGAAAAATATGTTAAACAAAAGTTCTGTGGGACATAAAGATACGTAAAAAAGTATTGAACGTTCATCTTCGTATCTTCAAAAATAAGGGAGAAAATAACGAAAAACCATTCAATCGGGGGACAAAAACCTCGAAGTTTAAAAAAATAAAAATAAAATATCAAATTCGTAAATATCTCGAGATTGTTGATGACATATTGCTTTAGTAAGAGTTCATCTAACTTTATAGAGAATTAAAAAAAATTATTTATTGTATAAGCATTCCGAAATGACGACTGAACATTGACAAAACTACTGGTTGAAGATCACTGTCAGAAAGAGGCGCACTATATGGATATGGCTATATGCGCATGGGCACAATGCGCTCCCAGTGGTGCTTTGGCTGCAACGCTATATTGTCTTGCCAACAAATTTCGATTCGTCTTTTCCTCCCTGATTTTTGAAGATACGAAGACGAACGTCCAATACTTTTTTACGTACTTTTATGTCCCAAACAACTTTTGTTTAACATATTTTTCGATAAAATTATTAGGTTCCGGATTAAACGGTTTTTAAACATTTCAAAACATTTTCTCGGGGGTTGATTGCAAAATTATTATCGCCATTCGATTCAGCGTCATCCAATGACCCTGAGATCAATTTTGCGTATCTATATCTAAGAAGTGCTTACTTTCGAAACTTTTACTGGACCCCAAATCGTTTTTACAGAACAATACGAACCCCCCAGGTAAACGGACATCCACTGGATACTCCATTGTTGAAATGCCGAGGACGCGAACGACCCATGTGTTCGCTTGGAGGGTTAATTTTTAGAAACATCCATGTGCTACAACTCGTGGTAATCGGGCCAAATTTCGTTGTCGTATTTTTTTAAACGAAGTCGTTTGCAAAAAAAAACGTGGACGATTCTTTGGAATTATGCGTCTTTCAGTTTACGCTGGATAAAAAATGCATTAAATCCAGAAAGAACAATTAGAAGAAATATTAATTCACAGGGTCGAAGGTCTCAGAATTTTCTTATACATTAGGTCGAGAAATTTCCATTGATGTAACTCATTTCTATTTTTACTCACTCGGTATTTTTGTTATTTTCTCTTTTCTATTACTCTTTATCCTTTTTATGCTCTATTTCAATGGCAATGTCTTTTTTTTGTTAAGAATTTTGCGAAAAAGTTTTTGAGCCGTTTTTCTTAAAGAAAATGACGGAGATTTTTTTTTTCATGTTCGAAGTGTTCGGAGTTTCGAAAAATGATGGATTTTTTGAAAATCCAGCGAATGCTGTACTATTCCGAAAATTTGGGATAACGAGGGACTTTTTTCATATATAAATAGAGTATTACAAAAGGATGGTATTGGAAGCTCGCACATTGCTTCCGTATTATTTTATTTTTGCTTGGGAAACTTTCCCTCCGAGAAAGCCGGCAAAGTGAGCGAAATAAAATGGCGAATAAGCACTTTTATTGATAATACCAACATTATATATTTTTGCATACTGTCGTACAATATATATAATTTTCAGGGAATCGGAGCGGTTGAAATATTCACTTTTCGGATGTGACGCTTCCGGTCGGCCATTTTTAATTTATATCGATGCATCGCTGCGTCACTTCCGGCGGTGCGATACACATTAAACGTAAATCAGCGTTGCCTTATTTGCTTGTCGAAAAGTTGCGTCAATTTTTTGTCGCAAGACAAAACATTTATGCAATTTGGAGAGAGAGAAAAATAAACAAAAATCAAGTGCAGGTTTTTGTTTCGAATTAATGTTTGCGTGGCTTTTCGCTACTATCCGGATCCCCGGTACATTGCATTTCTTTTACGTAAAATATCTGAGCCTCAATTTTTAATTATAAAGAATCTGAAATAATTCACAGAAATTGCGCACAGTGAGTACTTTCGAGTAAAATTATTACGATTGTCGTGAAACAATAAGTTTTCGAGAAAAAAAAAGCGAAAAACGGACTTTTGATTCGACAAAACTTTCGAGACTGTTCGAAAAAATGTCACACATAAAAATTCGATATTCGTCGAGTATCACCGTTTGATAAACGACCAGATCGGTTCGTAAATGATTTCGAAAGTAATCGAGTTTTTATTCATCGGCCAAACAATTCTTCAATATCACGACACGCACTTGACCTCGTTTTTCTTTCTTTTTTTTGTCATTTGTATCTTTATTTTTCCAGCAGACTCGACAAAGTAAGCTGGAATTGGCGTCCTCATTCTTGAGACTTTTTTTGCCATGTTTTTTCTTCATACGTTATGTAATTTTGACGTCTCACGTCTAACATTGTTCTATTAATTGCAGAGGTCGTCCCAGCGACGATCCCCCCACTTGACTCCATTTCACGCGATCTTTAACGCACTCAGACGAGATCTCGCTCGTCATTGCACCAGGTTCGTTGATAAAAAAAAAAAAGTATAAGGAAAAATAGAATTTTGCGATAAAAAATTGTCGGACACTACCACTAATGGTTAGTCTTAAGGGGGGATTGTCTTTTTTTTTCGCAAAATTTACCGCTTTTTGGGAATTTTTTTGTGAAGAAAGTATACAACGGAAAACTTGTGAAACTTGGCATATAGTTTTATTGATCTGTTTACTACATACAAAAAAATTTTTAAACAATTTCATCAAAAAATCCGCCTCCCACCCCCCTCGACGCGCGATGGTCCTTTTTTGATGGTGTGCACGATTACAGCCTTCACGTTCATCCTGCAACAAAAACCCAAAAAGCATTTTACTTTAGACACATATAGCTATCGTTCGATGAAGGGGGAAAAAAATTGACGATTT
The DNA here is from genome assembly GCA_963210295.1 of Ophion ellenae. Taxonomy (NCBI): domain Eukaryota; kingdom Metazoa; phylum Arthropoda; class Insecta; order Hymenoptera; family Ichneumonidae; genus Ophion; species Ophion ellenae. Next base: position 31,897,692 of record OY723395.1, read on the forward strand.
GGTGACGTTTTGAACTTGAAGTATCGATTTTTCGAAAAAAATTGATCGATTTTTTGTTATAAATAAAAAACGATTAAACGTATTGCTTTTTTGCTTCATCAAAGGATAAAAGGATGTCAGCTGAGCATTCTGTCCAAATTTGAAGGCAATCGGTTGAATAGTTTTTGAGAAATCGTGCACACCATCAAAAAAGGACCATCGCGCGTCGAGGGGGGTGGGAGGCGGATTTTTTGATGAAATTGTTTAAAAAATTTTTTGTATGTAGTAAACAGATCAATAAAACTATATGCCAAGTTTCACAAGTTTTCCGTTGCATACTTTCTTCACAAAAAAATTCCCAAAAAGCGGTAAATTTTGCGAAAAAAAAAGACAATCCCCCCTTAAGTTGGGGAGCTCCATTTTGACGTGAATTTTTTTTTCGACACATACTAATAAATCAATAGATATGTTTATAATTATAACAATAATTATACTACGGTATTGACCATTTTCTATTTTATTTTTATTATTGTTTATTATACTTTTATTCTCATTTGTTTTATTTTAATTATTATTTATTATATTGTTTTAATATTTGTATATTTTTGATACACGTTCATAAATATATATATATTAGAATCCGTCGAGAAAAACGTATATATACAGGGTGTTAGGAAGGTCGATGCTGGGTAGAGAAACGTTAATCTGTTAATCGTTAATTAACGAAGTTAACATATTGCTTAACGATTTAACTTTCAAGTTAAATTCAAAAACTATCAACGGTCTTATCAACTTCCGTTAATTTAAGTTCGTTACTTCGTCTTCGCGATTCGCGCCACGCTCTTGTGGCAGGTGGCAAACAAATGAAGTGCGCGGCCCAAGTGCGAGTGAGATGAGTAGTTATGCATAGCGTGCGTGTAAGCAGGAACCCCTATACTGCGTTCAACGAGAGAACGACACACTTCCGAACGTAAATTCGTCCGGTGTGGTCAGATTCCGCCTCTACTTGACCCTTTTCACGCAGTTTTTTATTTACCTTCCTTACCTAGCCTACCCTACTAGACCCTACTATACTCTATATCTACCTACTGTAGTACTATGTACCCATGCTGTTATAAAAAAGTATTTATGTATTAATCTGACTATGAAATCGTAATTTGACTGGTTAATAGTAAAAATAAGTGTCAGGTAAAAGATAATAAGAATTACCTACAATTTCATATAGATTGTTAACTTTCGGATAACTGACTTGCGTTCAATTTTCAAAAACGTAACGCTTTAACGATTAACGAAGGTCACTTTTTGAGCAGCGTAATAACGATTAACGAAGTTAATTTTTGGATAAACTTTGCCCACTTTTGATAGTAGGACATGATCTGACCTATTGACAGTTGCAAGGTTATCCATTCATAACAGAACACCCTGTGGGTATATATATATATATACATATATATATATATATATATATATATATATATATATATATATATATATATATATATATATATATATACTTTATTAAATATACTTTGGAGCCACGAAAAAGGCAATTTTCGCGATTTTTTGAGGATTTTATGAAAGATATGAATATATAAGTTGTTGGGCTTGGTAAATAAAGTCTTGAAAAACATTTTTAAAAATATTTAATTCATTTTTATTCATTTTTAAGTACAAAAACTATAGTTTAACATAACGCCTGAAAAATAGGTGGGCTAGGTACCATCACAACTCGGCAACGGCTTGTCTGAAACAAAAAAAATCAAAGTCCATTAGATTCAGTATGACACCAGCTACAAAATGACCCTCGGATATAAAGTTTTATCGAAAAATGAAAAAATGGCAGATGAAAAACGAAAAGCGTAAAAAACGCGTTTTTTCCGCAGTTTTTCGCGAAAAAAGGAGTAAAAATCAAAATTTCAAAATCATCGAGGGTCACCTTGGTGCGAATTGTGTTTACAATATGTGGTTCAAATTTCAAGAGAATCGGTTTATTAGTTTTAGAGACACGATGGAGCTCGATTTTGAAAATGTTGTTTCGAGAAAAACGCGTTTGATGTTTATACCATGAAAAACTCTTACCTAAACTCAATCGGCAATTCCTGCACCGTACAAAATCCCTTCTGATTGCTCATCATCGTCGATTTCTTCAAGTCTTGCTTGCTGTCGATTTTTTGAAATTTTCAAAGTGGACTGGCCCCTTAAACTCGGACGCAAATAAGTTTTTGTTATCAATTATTGTCTGTTTGAACATTATGAACGAGTTGGTACCCGATTTTGGGAAATTTTCCAAAAATCATACTTACCACGATAACCCGAAATACTTAGACTTTGGACTAAGGTAATGTAGGTTGGATGTGTTCCTAACGAGGTGACCTATCACCCTCTTAAGGCACTGCATCGACCTTCCCAACACCCCGTATATATCTATTAAATTATTATTAATTGCAACACGGACACCCTGTACATATAAAAGCCGTCAGCGTCACGTTCATATCGATAAGAATTAAATCAAACAATCCCAACGCCTTGTAACGTACGTACACACAATGCCATTTATGCGTTTATTCATAAATCGATTCGGTATTCATTCTTCTTTTTTTTATCCTTCGATACGCGTTTGATTTGATATGCCGAGAATGGCAAAAAAAAAACAAAACAAAAAATATCCGTATAGCCGTTCTGACTGCCTGGCAAACGAGCAATTTATGCACGATCAGGCAGGGCGACGATGCATAAGCCATTACAAGCAAAAAGAAAGATAAAAATAAAGAACAATTAACGAATCAAAAAGAAAAATGAGAAAAAATCTGTCCTATAATTTGAAAGCTCATCCCGTTTGACGAATAATTGTTTCCTCCACGGTAATCGGACGAGCTAGCGCGTTGAAGAAAAAAAAATGAAAATTGCCATTCATCAAACTGAACACATAGGCGCGCGCGAATAATCGGCGCGTCGAACGGCGATGTTCGTTGCTTGAAAAATCGTTTGTACGCTCGACGATTTTGCAAGCGGCTCGCAACAAATTATTATTGTTGCAGCAGGGGGAGGGATGAAAGGGTACTTTGTCGAGTCACGTGATCTGGACGAGCGCAGTTATTTGTTCTCGCACGCGAAATAAAAATGAAATTTTTTAACTTAAATAAAAAATAACAAAAAGATTCAGGAAACGAAAAGAATAATTTTTAAAAATTAAAAAGACCAATAGGAAAAGTTTTAAAAATTTAACAAAATTATTAATTTAGAGATTACATTTGTTTTTTTTTTTTGTAAATTTTGATCAAATTTTCATTCTTTAATTGCTACTAATTAATTAGCGCGTGAAAATAAGACGATAAAATTCATGGAGGGGATAAAATCTACAAATAAAAATTCTTTGCTTTTCATTCCGAGCTCATCGAACTCTCTTTCGCCGTATAATTCGCCGGGGGTCACAACATTATTCGAGTATCCGCGAGTTCGGACTTTGGAATTATCGGCAAGGGTGCGAGAGAAAGAGCAAGGGGAGATGGAAAAAAATCGTAAAATTTCTTCGAATAGTTTTGCTCGGAATGAAAAAGAAAGAATTTTTATTTATTACCTTATATCTCTACATGTGCGCGTGTGTATTTAAAAATAGATTTCATTCCTCGCTTTATTACCCCTTTTTCACGTCACGAACATTATCGTCTACTCTTTTTTTTTTTGTCGCATGCTGACTTGGCGCATATATCGGTTGACAGGGCCACGAACGCAGCTCGCGTGACATTGATCCCAAAAGACAATCGTCGTGCACTGCCAACCACGAAGCCGCGAGAACTTAAATGTCTCCTCTCTCTTTCTATTTTTCATTTTTTCGTTTTGCCTTCTTTCACTCGTCTCTTCGACTCGGCGACATAAATTTCTTTCGTCTCGAGGCATTTTACAATTCAGTGAGAAAGTTGCTCCCGCCGATCTCTCGTAATAAAAATAATGATACTAATGACAATAATTGTATGTGTGCTCGTTGGTAGATAGCAAAATTTCAAGAGGATGCAAAACCATTTCGAGAGAAAGTTACGACACGAGACGTTCTCCAAGAGCCGAGTAACGTTTGTTTTTTTTGCCAAACCATTTTCGATCCTTGTCGCGAAGTATTCTTCTCGATTAAAAATGACGCAGAGGTGACGGCACCCGAGAATGTCCTCTCCATCCGTTTGAGGTTTTTCCAATTCTACCGATTTTTCTTATTTTTTACTGGTATCCCCTTTTTTATCCACTATCTCTTTCTATTATTTTTTTTCAATATTTTTTTATTCCAGTTGGATCAAACAGTAACTTCGTATTTTCGAAATTATTCGCATTATTGCTAGCCATTTTTTTTAAAGTTTCTCAAGCTTTTGAAAGTCGATATCGCGTTTTACGCTGCGCCTTTGTTACGATCGCCTTTTAATTGGAGTGAGTCATTGCACGATTGCGCGGGTGGTACATTAGGCTTCGGTATGACGTGGGAAAACGGCTATGATTTTCCCATTACTCATCGCTTCGTGCTCGCAATTTATTCTTTGACTTTTCCCTGTCGCTCTGCCGCGCCCTTTTTTTCTAGCATCATTACTGTTATTGTTATTATTTTTTTATTATAATTGATGTATTTATTTTGATTTGCAAATATCGTTGTTCATGTATTATTATTATTATTATTAGCATCAATATTCATGAATTCGTGAATTTATCTTATTTATTAATTGAATCATTTATCAATAATAATATCAATATCATCATTGCCATTATTGTTATTATGTACGATATTACATATATATATATATATATATATATATATATATATATATATATATAAGTCAGCGAATATCCTCGATCCACATGTTTTTAAGTTAATTAATAAATAAAATGAATAAATTTATTTCTTTATTATTCCATTGCAGACTTTGATTCCTGAGGAACGGGAAGAGGATCGAAAAAAAAATGCAACAACACCGAAGAATTGTCGACCAATCGTGCTCGCGATAATCTTTTTTTTTGTTCTCCCTTGTTTTGATTTGCACGAAAGTTTTGGAACTCGTCGATCGATAAATTAACCCCTCGTGGTTCGTTGCTACGGTATCGTCGAGAGGAAAGTAAAGAAGAAAAACAAAAGAACAAAGAGAAAACAAAAGGCAAAATCATGACGACCGTTGGAACATCGGCGAGTCATTGTTCGCCCTCGCGGACCTCCCTGAGCTGCTGTCAGGGCGAGCAAGACGGCAGCAACAACGAAGTCAATGATATCGTCGCCACCGCATTGCCCCGGAACAACAATTATCTCATGAAAGAGGAACACATGTTTCCGAAGAGGCCCGAGGTCGATTTGTCCTTTCACAATATTCGCTATGCCGTAAGACAATGGAGCTTTCGGAGACTCGTGCCAGGTGAGACATTTTTTCGTTTGGGAGTATGATTTTTTTCCGAAAGTTGGAATAAGCTTGTTCAAATACAGGAAAAAAAGTAATGTGATGAATATCAATTAATTACCGTTTGGAATAATAACTTACGCGGAAGTGGGGGAGTGGATAATCTGGCGCGAAGGTTACAATTGGTTGACTCCTTCGTGAAGTCAGGAGCCCTCTATGGGATAGAAGTTAGGGGGTGGCAAAGAAGAGAAGAGGTCGAAAAACAGCAAGGCCGGATAGTAAAAATGGCATTAGGAGTAGCGAGGAACACGCCTGATGAACTGTGGAAAATGGAAGCGGGCAGAAGAAGTGTAGAGATAGAAGCCAGAGGATGGGCAGGGGACTATTTACTACGCTGAGAAAAAAAAAGCAATTGAATCAAAAAAATATATTGGTTGATTCAAATAAATGTCTGATTGCGGAGTGCCACCGATATATGAGATTGTTACAATACTATAAAGTATTGGAAAATATGATTGATTCAAACAACATATTGTTTCATTTGAAAATCTCTTCTGTTCTCTGAATATCCACATTATCCTTCGAATAAAATTATATTCTATTGATATCATTCTATATACAATCCGTAGATGTATGGATGAAATAATGAAGCGGTTGCTACAACATTTTTTATTTCGTACAACAACATAATCAATAGAATGAATTATTTATTTGCTACATCGAAACGAGTATGCCATGAGACGTAAGTTTTTCAATTTGTTTTAAATCTTAAATAAAAAGTGAGCATTAGAATGATCATCCACAATAATAGTGGAGAGAATATCAGATATCCATTGGAATATCCATGGAGAGAATATCAGATATTCAACTGATAAGAACAGATACTACACTTTGATCTTAGCCACAGGCCCAGAAGCGAAACTCTAGAGTTTCTCCGGCGTTTAAGTAGATGTACGGTTCGCGCTACGCTTACGAGAAACGAGCGCGCGTGCGGCTTCTAGCGGTTACTCCGAGAACTACGGGTTCCCTCACACCTATAATTTCGGTCGCGCTCGGCCATGATTTTGGTTGAATTTTTTCAACCAAATGCGCAAGAAACAAATTTTATTTTCGCATAATTTTTTAACCAATTCGGACATTTGCTTAATATTTTTCAATCGAAATAAAATATTAATATTTTAACGAATAATGTACTTGAAAATCAATGTCGGATATGGTGAAAAAAAAATAACATATTTACTCAATGGAAATTTTATCTGAATCAAACGAGCGAAATTCAATTTTTCTTGTGTACTCGAATCAACAATATTCATGTTATGAATTGAAACGCTTTTTTTGTTCGTTGCAGAAAATCCATTTAAAACTATATTATTTGTTCGCGATAATTTTTTAGATAGTTTCAATAATATATTGTCCTACGCTCACTTTATATCTTTTGAATGAAAAAAAACTTTCAATTTTCCCATGTTATTAAAGCCAATAGCGTTTTGTTTGCACTAATAAATCCGATTATTTACACCAACAATTTTACAATTGAATCAACGAAATTTCATTCAATAACACCAATGATATTGGATCAATGATTTTTTTTCTCAGTGTAGAAATATTGAAAATGGATGGGAAACGGTGGCCAAAAATCTGCTTGAAAGAGGAGTTACGGAATATCGCTAACGAAAATCCGTTTAAATGGGGAAGGGAGTTGGAGGGCGCAATGGAGGAAGTGGGGGAAGGTAGGATTTGAAACCTAAGTACAAACGAGGGAAGTCTGAAAGAAATTGAGAAAATATTGAAAGGAGTGGAAATAAAGAGGGTGCGAGACATTCAGGAAGATTGGGCTGGAATTGGCAAATCCTCATATGGAGAGATGCATAATTGAAAATGCATGGTTGAAAAAATTCAACCAAATCATGGCCGAGCGCCACTGAAATTATAGGTGCGAGGAATCCCGTAGTTCTCGGAGTAACCGCTAGAAGCCGCACGCGCGCTCGTTTCTCGTAAGCGTAGCGCGAACCGAAACTCTACTTAAACGCCGGAAAAACACTAAAGAGTATCGCTTCTTGGCCTGTAGCTAAGACCCAGGTAGGGAATCAAAAGGCTGACGATGGAAACAAACTTGTGTGAGCCTTGTTTCACCGAGCCTGAGTGAGACAGACCTGGGCCAGGTTTCATTCCATCGTTGGGAGCAGACTGGAACCAAGACTGGCTGCTTAGCCTAAACTCAGGGCTATTTCAAGCTTTATTCAGCCAGTGAATTTTAAGGCTAAAAAATCAAGGCTGGATGCAGGCTTGTTTCTGTTTGTGATAAAATAAAATAAATTTTAAATCATATTTTTTCTGTACTTTTGTGAAAAAAAAAATTAGCAATAAATTTGTCGGGTGCGAAGGCACGAAAAACGAAAGCGAACGAGGCAGCTCAGAACATTTAAAGATATTCTCTTATCGATATTTATGAGGTACACAAAAAAGTTTTTTTCTCGTCACATACACATTTCGTATATACTCAACCAATATATTTTTTTGATTCAATTGGTGTTTTTTCTCAGTGTACATAAGTTTCTACTGTTGCTTCTTACGTTCTTCTTCTTGTATTTATACAACTATCTAGCATAAGGGATAATGTAAACGGCAACATGCTGTACAATGAAATAAACTACCATTACTAGATTACGTAAAGGCAATAATAATAATTAACGCGTAATATAATAATCAATCAACACGGGAAATAATAATTAATTAACGCGCGAAATAATTAGTTAACGGGTAAGATAATAATTATTCAATACGTGAAATTAAAATTTATTAACGTGTGAAACAACTAATTAACGTGCAGAATAACAACCAATTAACGCGTGCATAAAATGTCTCCGTGGATATGCTTTGCAGTCCGTTAATTGAAGGGCCGATAAATTCAACGCGTAATGACAAGCTGAAAAATTTTACGATCTTTTTTCACAATCATTAAGAATTTTATGGATTTCACTTTTTTTTTTCGCGCCATCCTTTTCACATGAAGATTTGGCATGACTTATAAACCAGTGGTCCCGAATTCTTAGCATCGTCACTTGGTTCGAGTTCTACGCTCGCAAACTAATCGCCGTCGTTAACTTGAGAATTAACATTGAAACCTACGTCAATCGCTAAATTGTTTTTCTCCTCATTTCCTGTAACTTTTAAATTCTCGAAATCTCTGACACACTCCACGCTTTTTGTTCCAATATTCATCGAATTTCCGTGCACGGATAAAACTGACTAAGAGAACGATCGTATGGGGGCCTTTGCCATAAAAAAACACGCTCCTGACTGTGGATAAAGTTTTTTATTTTCGTAATTTATTTTTGTGTTTGTGAAATTTGCGGACTGTACGTGCGCGAGTCGCGTATTTATATGCTGCCTTTATTGACCGCGGACCGTGAATAATTGTACGAGTATTTAATGTTGCAGCGAACTCCGTAATACACATTCAATGACGTGCAACGTTAAGAGACGAATTATTATCGTTGTGCAACTGAACTCCAATAATTCACGTAATTGCAGCAATCGTGCAACTTTTCTGTTACGTTATGAAATGTCACAGAGTGAGCAATCGTTTTTTTCTATCACATATATTTATTGGGGCAATTTTCAGCGTTGATAAATTTACAATTGTTTTTTTTTTTCGGTTCTTTCAAACGTGCAAGAATCGGAATATTCCGGCTTACTAATTTCAAATAATAAAATCAACAAAAAAGTCAACAAACGTATAAAAACAACAAAAAAATAATACGAATTGTTTACAAATAATAACCAAATACTATTATCGATGACTTTTATTGTTATTATTTCTATCAATACATCACTACAGACCAGAAAATTAATTGAAATCAAATTGAAGAATAAAAATATAAAAAAACATAATGGAAAAAATACTAATTACACTGGTCAACACAAATTTCGAGTCTGGACTCTAGATGTCAAGTTTTGATTTCTTCCACGTAAATAATGAAAGAAAAAATAGTTTACCGGATACAATTTGCTTTTGTTATTGGACCGTGCTGCTTATACTATCAACCAAAAAGGTGAAGACTTATTTATCAACGTAAGAACGACAAAAGCAAACTTTGTAAGTGACAAATGAAGATTTTGGTCATTAATCGATGGAGAGAATCAAAATTCATTTATTAAAATACAAACTCGAAAAATGTTTTTTCGTTGACCTGTGTTATTGACGACTCTTATCATTATCATTATTAATATTATTTCTACTACTAATTATTATACAGACTAGAAAATACGCTTGAAATATTGAGAAACAGAGTTCAGTGTAATTATTAACAATTATGAATAATAGTTCGTTTTTATTGTTTATAATAAATACTTATTCATTTTTTGAATAAATGTTTATAAAAAAATACGTATTCATTATAACCTATGAAAAAGATTATTATTCATCTGTGGTGCAATCTGCTGCTTATACTATCGATCAAAAACGTCAAGACTTATTTATCCACGTAAAAAAGACAAAAGCAAACTTTTTAAGTAACAAATGAAAATTTTGGTTATTATTCGAAGTAGCGAATCAAAATTTAATTATTAAAATGCAAAATGCCAACAAAATGTTATTTTTTTGCTGATCTGTGTTACTGATGACTCTTATCATTATTATTATTATTAATATTATGTCTACTGCTCATTATTATACAGACTAGAAAATACAATTAAAAAATCGAGAAACAGAATTCATTGTGATTATTAACAATTGTTTTTTTTGTTTATAACCAATAAAAAAAAACAATTGTTAATAATCACAATGAATTCTGTTTCTCGATTTTTTAAATGTATTTTCTAGTCTGTATAATAATTAGCAGTAGACATAATATTAAAAATAATAATAATGATAAGAGTCATCAGTAACACAGATCAGCAAAAAAAGAACATTTTGTTGGCATTTTGCATTTTAATAAATAAATTTTGATTCGCTACTTCGGATAATAACCAAAATTTTCATTTGTTACAAATATATATATGTATGTATGTGCGTGTGTATATATATATATATATATATATATACACACATACATACATATATATATTTGTAACAAATGAAAATTTTGGTTATTATTCGAAGTAGCGAATCAAAATTTATTTATTAAAATGCAAAATGCCAACAAACTGTTCTTTTTTTGCTGATCTGTGTATATAATATATATATATATATATATATATATATATATATATATATATATATAAATACACGAATTTAGTAAACTCATAAATTTCAAATTATCACGTGTTCAAAAACGTATAGACGAGAGAAAAAGCGGCAAAATCTTGGTACCATTTTTCAGCGACCGAACTTTTTTTAACATTCAATCGCATATCAACTATCGCCACGCGGGCTTGACCGGTGAAACATTTTATTCAATTTTTTGCAATGGACTTCTCGAACATTTGACATCCGCTTGCGCGACCATTTACAATTCATTTTACATTATTCATGTGATCGGGGGAGGAAACGCGTTGCTATACGTCACGCCAGTGGCGTCCCCTAACGAGCGCGCTTTTTTTTTACCCGGTCCCTCTTCCGTTCGATCGTGATGCGCGCGGAGATGGGGTCGGCATTGATGAATTCCGACCCGTAGAAAAAAATGATAAGCAAATTGAAGATGGCGTGTGTTGTAATTTTGACAGGTGTCAATGGAAAATTATTTCATATATATTCTTTCAGGATGTTTTTTTTTACCTACAAGACAATTCCAATAAGTTGTTACTTCCGCCAGTGTTTTGAACCGCGTTGCGATGTACTTTTTTATTCTACTATTCTGCGAAAGTTTCTTGGATTACGCTGCGACATACGGCCAGCCGACGATAAATTTCGAGGCTAGATTCGCTCGCTACCGAAATCGTCGTCTCATCTTGTACACTCTGGTGCAAAATCTATTTTTCGTCGTCTTTTTTTTTTTTTTTTCATTTTCTTTTACGTAGTCGATTTTCCAAAATCAATTTTTCAAGGGACCACATCTATATAGAGGCCCGAAAAAAATGGCCAATTTCCAATTTTTGAATAAAGTTCCGAAAAGGACGTACCTACGAATAATTTGGAATTTTGTGTACCCATGTATACTTTCTCGCTGATCACGAATATGATAGTGAAAATACCCGCAACGTTTGATTTTCAAGTTCAAAACTCACAAAAACTGTTTTTTTTAGGTTTCTCTATTTTTTTTTGTGATAAATGTTGATCTTAGAGAAAAATGTGTTCTGCAAAAGTTGTAGGCGGTAAAAGGGTTGATCTTTCATGTTCCATACAAGTTTTGTCTAAAACCAATGTGTATCGAGAAAAATGGGATAATGCTCCAAAAAATTTTCTCGAAACGGAAACGGTTTTAGACGAAAACTGCATAGAATATAAAAAATCAATCTTTTTATAGGCTACAACTTTTGTGGGAAACATTTTTCCGTAAGATCAACAATTATTAAAATAAAGTAGAAAAACTTTTTAAAAATTAATTTTTGGGAGTTTTGACCTTGAAAATCGAATTTGCGGGTATTTCCACCATCATATTCTCAATCAGCGAGTCAAAATACACGGGTGCGCGAAATTCCAAATTAATCGGAGATATGTCCATTTCGCAACTACACCGCGATTTTTTTGTGGTTAGTTGGTGAAAAAGAATCGTATTTTTTTAACACAAAGGTTCATATATTGAAAGCCGTTTAAATAAAATCACCAAAAAGTACACGAAAACAACAAAAACATGGCCATCGGCAGAAGATGAAATTTTTTTCGCGACGTTCGGCGGTGGACACTCTCCAGCTTAAACGGTCCATCCGAAATCTAAAAACCAAACGGGGCATTCAAGTTAACAATAAGTACGAGTCGTTGACGATCGTCGATTTTGAAAATCATTTTTTTTTTAACAACGTGGCGAGAGATTGAAACTCGAGCATACAAAATCTATGAAAAAAGTCGTCATTTTTACGTAACTATTAGAAAAAGAGGATCGATTTTTCGAGAGTGAGAACGTCAACGACCTTCAAATGTGTCACGTCGCATCTCCTATGAACTTGGATACAGTCCATCAAGCGGTTCTCGAGATATCACGTCCACCGACTTTGAAAAAGGTATTTCGAGAAAAACGCGTTTAAAGTTTGAAGTATAGTGCTGCTACCGCTCGCCCGGCCGACTGTTAGAAAAACTCATTCAATTTTAGAAATAATTTAGTGCAATTTTCAGGGAATATCGCTAAAAATCGATACTATCGAATAGAAATATTTTTGAGAAATGCTATTTTTTTACCTACCTAAGTCGATGTGGCTCATTAAATCATACAATCGCTACGATGTTTATCTCGATTCGATAAAATGATTTATCTATTCTACATTTTTTATCTGCTTCAGTACTTTTTTTTCTGTTTTCGTTCAGTGTAAAATCGATACCATCCTGTGATTAGTCCATTGATTAATTTCCGCGTGAGCGACGAAAATAGACGAGAGATTTATTTTTCCAGTTTCCCAGAATTGGAATTGGGTTGGGATGAAAAAGTGAAGGGGCTCAGGCAAAAGGGCATACGGAAGAATATTGTAAATATCATACGGAAATACTATTACTATTATCATTGATAGCCTCGAATGGGAGTTCTCGGCTAGAATTAAACTCGTACGTACGTCATTTCGTTAGAATTGAATTAATTTTTTCGTTTTTTTTTCCCCCTTCAATATCGACAACATCGTATAAATAAAAAAAAAACATCGTATAGATATTCAAACATTCCTCTGACGTGAATCATAAAACCGATGACCTTATACTTCAATGATTTTTGGCTTCTTCTTCTCGATAGGACTATAATGTATAAATTGGTAACAAGCAAATTCCAGGCTGATTCATAACATTGTTTCTCATGTATACGTATATGCTCGATCGTTTGCATTTACGGGATAGATGACGAGGAGCTGTTCATTGATTTTTTTTTTGTGAATTTTTGATTATTCTACTTTTGAAGCATTTAAAGTTCTATCCGATTTTCAATACGAAGGAAATAAATAAAAGTAGACTGACAAATTAAATAATAAAATCGAGGTTTTCTCAGGAATTTATTAATTTCGAGGGAGAAATATTTAAACTAATGTTTTTAAAGATAATATTATTTTGCGTCCGCTTTTCTCCATGCCGCCAAATGAATAGTGCATTTTATACACATAATTATATTATGCAATAATAATGTATACAAATAATTAATGTTATGAGCTAAATTGAGTATAATGAATTTTCGTTGTGAATTTCAATAATGTTGCTTTCTTTTTTCTTCTTTGTACGAATAATTACAGTTAATTTTAATGAGGTGAATCGAGCAGGCCAATGACCACTTTTTACATAAAAAGAAAAATTGAAATTACACGTTTCTCGCGTTTAATTATAGATCATTCTGAGCAAAGTAATTAGACGTGCGGCCAATGGAAAATTCTTTCTATTTATCGTACGAAGAAAAAAATGTAAATCAGATGAAATTTAAACCGAAGCCAAAAATTACACTCTTGCCGCGTGTAAATTGATCTCGCAACTCGATCGACTTCAATCAATTGGCCATTATATCTAAATCAGAAATCCCGCGCTTGACGTCTCTCTCTATAAATATTTTATTTCGTGTATTACGTGTATCGAAATTATTATGCAGCAGCAATAATCGTAACGTGATCTGCTATTGCCTCTTAATGCTCAATTTTGGCTGTTTCTTCTTTCTTTCTTTTTTTGCGGTATCTTGCGTGAGGTGAGAAGAAGAAACGCACGTTTTGCACAATCCGGCGGCCAATTAACCAACTTTTCATTGGGCAAGATGATTTAAAAAAAACGAGCCACGAACGAGCCTGCAATTAAGAACCTCACGTGAATAGTCGTCGTTACTCGATACATTGCCAATCGTGCTGACCTATAATTATATATACATTAATAACGGTATCTGTGCTATATATATACATATAGCGTTTCATGCAATTTTGTATTTCATAACAATTGGAATTGTGCATTTTTTTCATTATGTTTTTTTTGCTATTTTAATCATCGATTTTTTCACTTGAGCGAGCCTCAGTCTGTTTATTGATAATGAAGAAAAAATAATCATTGCAGCTAGCAATAACAATATTGACGATATTACGATGAATAATGAAGGTAATACCAACGAACGAAAATAAAAGTTGATTACACCTAATAAACTTAAAAATTAGTAAGTACACGAATGTACTTAGTTCTTTACTAAGTACACAAATGTACTTAGTAATTTACTAAGTACACAAATGTACTTAGTAATTTACTAAGTACTAAATTAAATAAAAAATTTACTAACATAAAAATTACTAAGTACCTAAATGTACTTAGTAATTTTTAAATTAAATTACTAAGTACATAAATGTACTTAGTAATTTTCCACATTATTATTATTTTTATTATTGATTATTATTAACGAAAATGGGGACCAGAAAAGTAAATTGGAATGTAAAGACAACGGAAAAAACCACATGTTAAGTTCACGCGTATATCGTTTAGTTTTTATCTGTTTTGTTTGTTGATAAATCTTGCGACGAGAGGGAGTTGCCTCGCGCGGAACTTATGCAGCAATGTAAAAACGCACGGAGTTCAGTCTGACAAATATTTGCCTCGGTCGAGCACAATTAATTCGCATACGCGCTCGGGCTCAATGGATAAATTGAATCGCAGTATAACGACATAAGTTGGAGAATTGGTGCCAACGGAGCAACAACAAAGAGTATACGAGCAAACGTCACGGAAAACGAGTTTTCTGTTGTCGATAGGGAATACGGTTTTTTTTGCCCCTTGTTTTTCGTTTCATGGCGTACGTCCAAAATCGTTGATTTGTGTAGTTATTCATTTTTCTTCGTGAATAATGAAGTCGTTGTAAAAAAAAATATTTAGAATTTATTTTTTTCCCAAGGCTATTAGAGATAATAATAATAATATTAATTTAATGGTATTTATTTTGATTTGCAAGTCTCTGAAATAATTGTAACCATAATTATTATTGCTTGCAAGGCTCTAAAATAATAGTAACTATAATTATTATTATTTACAAGCTTCGAAAGTAGTCAATTATAATTATTGTTACTTACAAGTTTCCAAAATAATACTTATTGTAATGATTATTATTTAAAAGTCTCCAAAATAATGGTATATGGAGATATTATTACTTACAATTCTCCAAAATAATAGTAACTATAATTATTATTATTTACAGGACTCTACAATAATTGTAATTATACCTAACAGATTATTATTGTTTTCTTCTATTAATTATTCAAACAATGGTTTTTCTGTATAAAATTATGGCCGACATTTTTTCGTACCGCTTCGTCAGACAAGAAATAGTTATGATTATTATTATTAACATTGCCAGTCTCGCGTTTCATTATTAAAATAATACCCTGTTCGAGGAACCTTTTATAATAGACAAAATCGTTTTTTGTCTATCTGCATTAATTTTTTTAATTCGCGTTTTCCGAGAAAGCGGTCTCGGGGATTTTTTTTGTCGACTTAAGGCGGGATATACATTTACAACGATAAAAAAATCGTTTCCTTTTTTTTCTTATACGATAGCACTATATATGTAGAATAATTTCCTAAAGTTTCAAAGCGAAATTCGAAAAACGTCAAACGTTACTCAAAAACGTTACGATTACTCAAAAACCATTAAGCCGATTGAATTGAAACTTGGTGGAAATATTGATAATATTGGTATCTTCTACTTGACGAGAATTGTTTTTGAAAAATTGGAAAAGAAACGACTTTTTTAATCTACGATTCACAGAAATGTTGCGTGAAATGTTGATTTTTTTTTTGTAAACGCGTGCCATTTTCTTGAATTTGCATTTTCTTCATTTTAATTACCACCATATAGAAACTATACATGTTCTAACTGAAAAAATGTTTGAACTTTTTTGCATATCAAAGTCTACGGGAAGCTAGACTGCACGCCGATTCGCAACTCCCGCGGCGGCCTTGCTGTAACACGTTGCCACAGCTCCGGCATTTTTGTGATAAATTAATTTAAAAAAATTGTTTTGTATACTTATATATACTATTAAAGTACACCTAAAGTTTGATAATTGTGGAATAAGTATTTCTTAGTTTAAAAAATCCCTCAATATTGCTTATATTTTTTATGTCTGAATGTACATCCCGCCTTAATGTAACTCACTTGCGCAAATGAAAACTGCAACAGTGCATCTCGGTTTGTGATAAGTCACTTTATTGGGACCTTGAACTCGCGCCGCTCCCACTTCCAACCCGCTTTATCTCTCTTTCTTTCTCCAAACCATACTCGAAACGAATGGAATGAAAATCATCACTGACTAATCGTCGCCTAATGCCATGAGTCATGTATGTGGGACGATCACGCGAATTTTCTGAATTCTCGCTTGACATGTATGCATTGTATATACATGTGTTATTCCATCCAGCCGGATATTAATTAAAAAAAAAAAGAAATCTGATAACGCACGACTGATCATAAATCGTGTATATATATATATATATATATATATATATATATATATATTATATATATATATATACACGTATATACACAGGGTGTCCTGTTACGAATGGATAATCCTGCAATTGTCGATCGGTCAAAAATGCAAAAATACGTAAACTTCAATTTTTTACGTTTATACGTGTGTATATGAGGTATTCCACGTGAATCCGGTGGACTTTCTCCCTGACCCCCTCCAATTCGATTTATTTTTTTAAATCTGATTCCATTGACTCTAAAAGATACCCTGATTTTTTTTACATTTTTCGAAACAACCCTTAGTAAAAAAAAAATTCTCCGAAAAAAAAACGCTCCGATTTAAAAATCTCCAAAAATTCCCAAAAATGCGTGATTATATGTAAAAATTTGCAAGCTATCACCCGCAGTGAAAGTATTATTTTTTCTATGCTTTCTGAGCGATTAACGTTTAAACAAATCCCAAAAATTCAAGAACTGCTTACTTCGGGCAGATATTTAAATATTTTTATACCCAGAATGAATTTTTTGACCATTTTTGAATAACCATTTGGTTATTTTTGAATACACATTTGGTTATTCAAAAAATGTCAAAAAAATGCATGAATTTTTCGTATTTTTTCAAACGTTAATCGCTCAGAAAGCATAGAAAAAAATCATACTCCGACTGCGGGTGATAGCTTGAAATTTTTAACACATAATCACGCATTTTTGGGAATTTTTTCAGATTTGTAAATCGGCCCGTTTTTTTCGGAGAATTTTTTTTTTTTACTAAGGGTTGTTTCGAAAACGTAAAAAAAATCAGGGTGTCTTTTAGAGTGAATGGAATCAGATTTTAAAAAATAAATCGAATTGGAAAGGGTCAGGGAGAAAGTCCACCGGATTCACGTGGAATACCTCATACACACACGTATAAACGTAAAAAATTGAAGTTTACGTATTTTTGCATTTTTGCCGCATAGCAAATACAAGGTAAACCACATTCCATCCATTTTCGAAGATTTTTTAATGAAAAGTGATGAATTTGGGAAAATGAATGGTGAAACGATATTCAATGGGTAAAAATACATCGATATGGACTTGTTGATGAAGATGAAATATTTAGAATTCATTTTTTCTCCGTAGTGGCCAAAAATAAGTGGCCTCACTGAATCGTTCTTTATTTCGTTGCCCTTTATATTTCCCACTCCTCTTTGGGCTCATTCTTTTTCTTATCGTTCTCTCTTCCAAATGCTGCTTGGTTCATCGAGCACCAGTGATTTTTCGATTTTTGGCAGAATTTTGAAGATGGACCATCGATCATTGCCAATTTTTTTATACCTCCCTTTGCCCCTTTGCTGGTCATTTTTCAAGTGGACTTTCCGGGAAAACTGCTTGAGATATCATGATCAACCGAACGAAATTCTCTAAGTCTATCAAAATCCTTTTTAAAACCCTCCCGATAAATGATTGTCACTCGAACAAAAGAGACGCTGCGGCCCTTTGAAATCTCGCGATTTTGGTGATTCCGAAGAAGTAGCGAAAAATATTTTTTACGACTTTTAAGCCATTGCAAGGGTGTGTATCCGATGGGAAATTTTCCGCCGATTACGAATATCAGCGAGTTTTTGCCGACAGCTCAAAATGACGTCAGCTTAAACGCGAAAAAACCTCCTAGACGTGTGTATATATATATATATATATATATATATATATATATATATATATATATATACACACATATTTGAGTCCGATAAATTTTTCCACACGACGGGCAGAGCAACAAATAATGCCTCTGCGTCCATAGCCGTTGCTCTTTTGGCCTCCATTCTTTCTACAAAAAAGCCAAAAATCGCATAATCAACCACGAATAATGCGACAATACGTGAATGCGATTTTTTTTTCTCCATCGCCTCGTCCTTCCGATTATGTTGCTTCGTCGTCGATGCCCGACACGTGACCCGGGCACGATGCGTCGACGAAACGAAAAATTTGACCATCAATCACGTGGGGACGTGTCGTGTCGTTGTATATAAATCATCGCGAGATAACAAGGACCACAATATAACCGGTATGTTTTTTCTACGCTACGATGCGTGTAGAAATATCGAACGTGTGCGACACGACGAGAAGTTCGCGAGCTTGCAGCGACGCAAGGTCGTGTATATATATATATATATATATATATATATATATATATATATATACTCATACCACTGCGATGAATATAGAATACTAGAAATACTAATTAATATTGCCGTCAGGATTCTCAGGTCGTTGTACACCTTGTACAACTCGACCCATTTATATATACATATACGGTCGCGTGTGTAATCCGCGCATATCGAAATTCAAATATACGAGAGAAGGCTATCATCGTGTATATTTAGAGTGTTCTCTGTTTTCGGAAACAAAAATTACCATATTTTTTTACTTCATATATATTTATTTATTTATAATAATGAAAATTACAATATAATGATTACTACATAAAATAATATCAATAATAATAATACTAAATAGAATTACTGATCAATTATTTACCATATGTTTTTACTCCATATATATTTATTTATTTATAATAATGAAATTTATCATATAATGATTACTACATAAAATAATATCAATGATAATACTAAATAGAATTACTGATCAATTATCAATAAGCTATTAAGGGGTAAGGCCACAGTATAATTTTCATAAAATCGGTTTTTTTTCGCTAAAACGGAGCTTTATCATCATAAGAATAAGTTACTATTCGATTTACAGCAAGAACATTTTTTTTCACCGACTTCGAGCGTATAAAGTACGCCTGGCACGGCCATAGAGTACCTAAAACTTTAAACGCGTTTTTCTGGAAACAGCTTTTTTCCAATTGGCGTGACAAATAACTTCAACAATTTTCACACGATTTACTTCACATTTAAAAGTTATGTTCCTAATTGCCTTTCGAATTAATCGACAACTTTTTATTATACGAGCAGTTTTATACGAAATTTTTCACTGAAAATTCATTCAAATACCTACAACACAATTCACATACCTACAATTTTTGTATAAAACAATATTTTTCAAATTCCGTGCGTACTTCTCTAGGTATTCCAATGTAGATTGACGAGAATTTTTGTTTTTTGTTGTAGGTCAAAAATTGCGAATGCTAAATGTCACGCCGCGGAGCGCATAAGAAAAAAGATAAAAGAAAATATTAGTAGTCGGCCATTTTATACAGCGAAAAAAAAAAACATTGTCTAACAGCTTGATATTCATACTAAATGGATGTGTAATTAATTTTACGAGTGAATCACTTTTTCCTACGAAAAAAAATTGTTATATTCGCACATGATTTTATACCCGTTACTGTGGCCTAACCCCTCAATGAATCAAATTATAAATGTTACGAACATGCTCGTCTGTATTTTGCCGAAAAGACGAAACAGAAAATATTATATTATAATGTGAAAGATTGGCTATTAGATTTTCATCTAACAATCTATATATCAGCATTTTTATATATTTTTATTAATTTTTAAAATCTGATGACCATACAAAAAAGAAAGTCTCGCAACGAGTCAAAATAAATATCTACGAAATACCACGTATTATCATGATTTTCGGAAATGTCATGTTTGCAGAAACAAAAGAGATTCTTCACGGTGCGAGCGGAGAATTTCGGGCTGGCGAATTAACCGCGATCATGGGGCCATCGGGAGCTGGAAAATCTACGCTTCTCAACGTCATGGCTGGTTTCACGTGAGTCCATACTTCCCTGTTCGCCGTAGCCGAAGAATAAGTCGCTTGCCCCGGACGTCTCAATTTCCATATTTGGATTTGACAATTTGCATTGTGACCCGCGATCATTTCAACTCAAATGTAACCACGAGGAGAGAAGGAAAATAGCAAACTTCCAACTTGAAGAAATGTTTTTATTTTGACTTTGTTTTTTAATTAATTTGTTTGCCGTTTTTCTTTGCTTTATTTTTTGTTTTTATTTTGTCGCGTATTTTCGTGTGGTTTGAAAATGTTTGCTTAATTTTTTGTGTTTTTTTTTGTCGTTTTATTAATTAATTGCTTCATTAATTAATCGTTTCATTAATTAATTCATTAATGATCGCGGAATTTTAGTGAGGTTTAAAAATTTTTGCTTAATTTTTTGTTTTTTTTGGTCGTTTCATTAATTAATGAAACGACAAAAAAAATTGGGCAAACATTTTTAAACCTCACGAAAATTCGCGACAAAAATAAAACAAAAAAAAGACAAATCCAACTTTCGTATTTGTCTTCTACCTATTGTTCTTTTTGTATTCCGTTTTTTTTTTCTCTCCCTCGTCATTGTCGTAGTTGTCTTGAGGATCGGTGACCTCAATCGTGGCCCAAAGTGCGCTCAATCATTTTTCAATGCCTCGCGCGTCGCCGCGTCGAATCACCTCGCGCTCATTTTCCCAACGAATGGAAGAATCCTCGACTCGAATTGCCGTGTACTTTAACGACGCTGTTTTGTTTTTCTCTTCTATTTTCCGCTGTTTTCATGCCCTTTCTTCGCTGGCGGAAGCGAAAAATCATAAAATGAACACTACAAAAGACTACGAGAGAAAAGATTTGCTAACAATGATAGACGATGATAAATTGCAAATGCGTCGTTGATTGCGGTCGCTGCACAAAATACTCGGTGCAAACGGTTCTGGTAAAACCCCAAGCGGAGAACCATGTTTAATGTTTTTCACGCGGTCGTTACAATAATTGACTTTTCGTTCAGTGAAGGAATTTTCTTTGCTTCTTTCTAAGAATGAAAAAAATGCATTATTCATTTTGTCCATTCCGAGGATGAAAATAATTTATTATTGATTATTTATTAATTCTAAGAATGAAAAGATTTTATTATTAATGCTTTTATTCCTTCGAAGATTAAAAAGAAATGGTTATTTTTTCCATCGATTCTAAGAACAAAAATAGTTTGTTTTGAATTTTCGTATTAGTTTTAAACGTGAAATTTTTTTGTAATTTAAAGAATTTTTAATTTTTACAAAAAATTCGAAAAATGTAGTTTTTTATATTGTTATTTTTTTTTCTTTCCTTCCGTCCGAAAGTGTCCAAGGTGTCTCCGGTGAGATAATGGTGAACGGAAAGCTGCGGGGACCTTACAGCGAAAGATGGAGAAGAACATCGTCGTACATACAGCAAGATTGTTTAACGAGGCCAAAACTAACGGTCGGCGAGGCGATGACTCTCGCCGCTCATCTCAAGCTCGGCTACAGCATAAGCGCCGAATACAAACACACGCAGGTTCGCAATAATTCCATTCCCTCACGACGCCTCTCGCATTTTTATCAGCTGCGACTTTAAGGCTTTTTTTAAAGCGCCACAGGCTAGTAATGACGATGCGTTGTTTGGGTTATCGTGCTTGTTTACTTGCTTTCCATTATCGTCCTACCCGACTAATATTGTTTTTTTTTTCGTCTGGAATTCATTAGTTCTTTTTCTGCAATTTATTGGTCCTTCTTCCTGAAAATTAATTTTTATTATCTGAAATTCTTCTGCCAATGTATTCGAAATAATGAGGTTATTCATTTGTTACCTGTGATGGGAGTTAAAAAAACTTTTACTGCGATTTTTGGGTCTGCTTTTGTCGGTTTTTAATCGAGATTGCGATAATCGGGAATAAATGCAATGCCCGATATTTTTATGGCGTTAACACTCCAGTGATTTATATCTAATTGGATTTTGTGACATTAAATCGCAATAAATTTGGGCTCAATTCAATTTGGTTCAATTCAATCGCATCACATTTAATTGAATGAAATTCCATGAAATCCATTAAAATTATATCGAGTAAGATTGGATTGCACACCATTAAGGCGTCAGGCCACAGTCACGGGCATAAAATCATGTGCAAATTTAACAATTTTTTTCGTATCAAAAAGTGTTTCACTCGTAAAGTTAATTACACATCTATTTAGTACGAATATTAAGCTGTTAGAATATATATATATATATATATATATATATATATATATATATATATATATTCTAACAGTGCTTCGAAAAAATTTATTCAAGCTGGGCTCAATTCAATTTGGTTCAATTCAATGGCATCACATTTAATTGAATAAAATTCCATGAAATCCATTAAAATTATATCGAGTAAGATTGGATTGCACACCATTAAGGCGTCAGGCCACAGTCACGGGCATAAAATCATGTGCAAATTTAACAATTTTTTTCGTATCAAAAAGTGTTTCACTCATAAAGTTAATTACACATCTATTTAGTACGAATATTAAGCTGTTAGAATATATATATATATATATATATATATATATATATATATATATATATATATATATATATATATATTCTAACAGTGCTTCGAAAAAATTCATTCAAGCTGGGCTCAATTCAATTTGGTTCAATTCAATGGCATCACATTTAATTGAATAAAATTCCATGAAATCCATTAAAATTATATCGAGTAAGATTGGATTGCACACCATTAAGGCGTCAGGCCACAGTCACGGGCATACAATCATGTGCAAATTTAACAATTTTTTTCGTATCAAAAAGTGTTTCACTCATAAAGTTAATTACACATCTATTT
Organism: Ophion ellenae; assembly: GCA_963210295.1. Lineage (NCBI taxonomy): Eukaryota > Metazoa > Arthropoda > Insecta > Hymenoptera > Ichneumonidae > Ophion > Ophion ellenae. Next base: position 31,921,100 of record OY723395.1, read on the forward strand.
AGTACGAATATTAAGCTGTTAGAATATATATATATATATATATATATATATATATATATATATATATATATATATATATATATATATATTCTAACAGTGCTTCGAAAAAATTCATTCAAGCTGGGCTCAATTCAATTTGGTTCAATTCAATGGCATCACATTTAATTGAATAAAATTCCATGAAATCCATTAAAATTATATCGAGTAAGATTGGATTGCACACCATTAAGGCGTCAGGCCACAGTCACGGGCATACAATCATGTGCAAATTTAACAATTTTTTTCGTATCAAAAAGTGTTTCACTCATAAAATTAATTACACATCTATTTAGTACGAATATTAAGCTGTTAGAAATTAAACATATATATATATATATATATATATATATATATATATATATATATATATATATATATATATATATATATATATATATATATATATATATATATATATATATATATATATTATGTACAAAATAGCCGGCGTGACATTTAGCATCCACAATTTTTGACCGAGAAGAAGAAAATAATTCTCGCCAATAAACATTAAAATACCTAGAGAGGTACGTACGGAATTTTAAAAATATTGTTTTATTCAAAAGTTGTAGGTATTTGAAGTTAAGAAATAAATTTTCAGTGAAAAATTTCGTTATAACTACTCATAAACTTTTCATAAAATGAAAAGGTTTCGATTGATCAGACATTCCGTACGTACTTCTCTGCAAAATGCAATTAGGAACATAACTTTTAAATTTCAATTAAATCGAGTGAAAATTGTTGAAGTTATTTGTCACGCCAATTGGAAAAAAAAGCTATTTCGAGAAGTTTCGAGTGGTCGCCCATATTGCACATCGAAAAAAATATATAAATTTTCTAACAGCTTGATATTCATACTAAATAGATGTGTAATTAATTTTATGAGTGAATCACTTTTTCATACGAAAAAAAAATTGTTAAATTCGCACATGATTTTATACCCGTTACTGTGGCCTAACCCCTTAAGTACAAGTTGATAAAAAAATGATTAAATTCTATCTTTTACGTTACGACAATCCGCTCGTTTGCTTGCGATTGATACAGGTCGTCGAGCTATTGGAAATGCTGGGCTTGAGTCGCTGTTACGAAACTCTGTGCGGCCGATTGTCCGGTGGACAGAAGAAGAGGCTCGACGTTGCTCTCGAGCTTCTGAGCAACCCCTCAGTATTATTTCTCGATGAGCCAACTACGGGTAATCTTTTTTTTTCACCTTTTTAGCTTTACTGTCCATTGATGGTCATTTTTCAAAGTAATTCATTTTCAATTCAATATCGCAATTGTGCGCAATATCATGTGTTAAATTTTCAAAACAATCGATGAAGAAAAAGTTGCCTGGTTATTGCACCGAGGTAAATTGAAGAAAAAAATTTACAGCTATTACACGAAGTGTAACTATTTGATGGCATTGAAAAGCTAATCAGACTTTTCGAGTGATAAAAAACAGATGTAAACAATATGAGTTGGTTTTTATTATTTTTCAAAAATAATTTATCCATTGAGGTATATCATTGGGTTTGTTTTGGGTGTGTTTGCGTTTGTTTCAGTTTATCTCGATTTATTTGTATAATAATTGTCATACAATATTTGTAATATCATTTTTAATTAATAAGATTATAATTGGACGAGGAGGGGGAATTTTTCAACCAATCACAGGCATTCATCATGTCGGAACTCCGCCCAGCCTACTGCAATACAGTGGTAGCGGAGTGGGGGTAGCGTCAGTTTCTTGCGACATCCAGCTAACCCACACCCCTATACCCAAACAAACATATACAGTTTTGAAAGCATTTTCAATGCTAAAATCGTTCCAGGCCTCGATTCGGCGTCTTGCAGTCAGTGCATAGCACTTTTGCAACGATTGGCCAGAGTCGAGAGGCGCACGGTCGTTTGCACGATACATCAGCCGAGCGCCCTCCTCTTTGAGATGTTCGACTCCCTGTACGCGGTTGCGGCCGGTCATTGTATCTATCGAGGTCCCGTACACAGCCTCGTGCCTCACTTATCGTCGGTCGGTGTCAGCTGTCCACCTTATCACAATCCTGCCGATTTTCGTGAGTACCGACGCTCGATAGACTCACTTGTGTCGCCCTTTTTTACCGAACGTCGGTAAAAAAAACTTCAAATACAGCTTCCACTCGTGGAATTAAAAAAAAACGGGGATAAAGCTTCGAAAAGCATATACCCGCGTGTTTTGACTCGCTGATGACGAATACGATGGTGAAAATACCCGCAAATTTGATTTTCAAAGTCAAACCTGACAAAAACTGATTTTTTTTAAGTTTTTCTATTTTATCTTAATAAATGTTGATCGTGGAGAAAAATGTTTCCTACAAAAATTGTAGCCTATAAAAAGATGGATCTTCTATGTTCTGTACAGGTTTTGTCTGGAACCATTCTGTTTCGAGAAAAATCGGATAATGCTTCAATAGGTTAATTTTGTGAAACTCCATTAGTTTTGATAATATCTACTTACGCACTTTACCACGGGAAGGTTGCAGTTTAGTCTTTTACCCAAACAAAAAAAGAAAAAAAAATCAAATGAAATACAAAAAATACAAAAAAAGAAAAGATAAACATGCACCTCAATGGCTAAACGCGGATAATATCGAAACTATCGAAACTATCGAAAATCGATAATATCGAAAGTAGATAATATCGAAACTAATGGAGTTCAACAAAATGTATTTATTGGAGCATTTTCATATTTATCTCGAAACAGAATGGTTTTAGACAAAAACTGCATCGAACATAAAAAATCAATATTTTTATGGGCTACAACTTTTGTGGGAAATATTTTCCTCTAAGATCAACGGTTATTGAAATAAAATTGAAAAACTTAAAAAAAAAACATTTTTTGTGAGTTTTGACCTTGAAAATAAAATTTGCGGTTATTTTCACTATGATATTCGACATCTGCGAGTCAAAGTACAGAGGTACACGAAATTCGAAGTTAATCGGCGGCATGGGCTTTTCAGAACTACATCCAAAAACAGATTGGATATAATTTTTAAATATTAAGATTTTTTGCTTTTGATGATTTTTTAAAAAATATTCGTCGATTTTTTTTTAAGTGAACCGACGTAAAAGTTGCAACAGTCGTCTGTATCGTTCTCTCTTTTGCAGTGATCGAAGTGGCGATCGGCGAGTACGGCGTGACAGTCGACAAGCTGGCAATCGCCGCCGAAAAAATTTGGGACGCCCATAATCCAGGGGAGCCAACGTCGAAGCCGCAAACTCCAAGTAGGCTCATTGAATCGTTTAGTTTTTCGTAAAATTTTCGTAAGAATGTTTACGTGTTTTTCGTTGGAGGCAAAAAGTGTTGGCGATTGTTTTTTTCTACTCGTTCCCGCAAAGGAAGCCTCGTTTGTTTTTTCTGCTCATTTTTGGTACAAGAAAATTGCCTTTCTTTCCGCAGTCACTCAGTCGTTGAAGGAGCCACCACCGCCCGCGGGCTTTCTCGCCCAGTGCTATCTGCTGTACAGGCGGCAATTGATGTGCCTCAAGCGAGACTACACCCTGATGGTCGTACGTCTCATTTGTCATCTGCTGATCGGCGTTATATTCGGCTATCTGTACATGGGGAGTGGCTATAGGGCGAACGGGGTGCTTGCCAATTACGCATATCTCTACGGTTCTCTCTTGCTCATCGTCTATACCGGAAAGATGGCTGTGACGCTTGCCTGTGAGTACACACCCGTTTGCTTTATGCCGAAAAAAAAATAATCGAACGCACACTTGGATAGGCAAAGTTAATTGGTTGGCCGGAAGTGAGAGACAGAACGTTCGAAACATCGTGACTTTCGTAACAAACTCCGGGGAGTTTGCCAGTACGAATATGTACACGGGTTCTAATTTACTTTCTAAATCAACTCAGGACAGGACAACGACTCTATTATTTATTTCTCTATTCTCAGACCGCTCTCCTTAAATTTCTCCATTCTGGCACAGGTTTAATCAGAAACATCTTTATTCCAAAATATCTCATGTCTAAAACATTTCTCTGCCGAAACATCTCTATTCGTAAAGATCACAAGCCACAATAATTCGGTTCTGAAATATTACTGCTCTTAAGGTCACAGTAACGGGTATAAACGGGTATAGTAACGGGTATAAATGGGTATAGTACAGTAACGGTACAGTACAGTAACGGTATAGTATAGTAACGGGTATAAACGGGTATAGTACAGTAACGGTACAGTACAGTAACGGTATAGTATAGTAACGGGTATAAACGGGTATAGTACAGTAACGGTATAGTACAGTAACGGTATAGTATAGTAACGGGTATAAACGGGTATAGTACAGTAACGGTACAGTACAGTAACGGTATAGTATAGTAACGGGTATAAACGGGTATAGTACAGTAACGGTACAGTACAGTAACGGTATAGTATAGTAACGGGTATAAACGGGTATAGTACAGTAACGGTACAGTAACGGGTATAGGCCACAGTAACGCGAATTCAATATTTTTTTCGTATGCAAACGTGATTCACTCGTAAAATTAATTACACATCTATTAAGTATGAACATCAAGCTGTTAGAAAAAATATATATATATATTTTTTGTCGATGTGCAAAATGTACTAGAGGCCCGAAAAAAATGCAAAATTGCGATTTTTCTGGAAAACCGTTATTGAAAAAGAAACGCATTTTTTTCAACACTGGTACATATATTGAGAGCTTTTAAAAAATCCAAAAAAATGGATAAAAACAACAAAAACATGGCCATCGGCAAATGATAACATTTTTTTATATCAAAATTGACAAAATGGCGGTGGTTTGAAAAAAGGGTATTGAATTTAACTTATTTTTTCAACAGTTTTTCGTTAAATAAATATGAAGATTTCGAAAAAAAAAGCTTCCATTGCAAGATAAACAATGGCGTGAAAAATGTTGTGTCAAAATTTGAGAAGGATAGCTTTAAAACTCTTCCTTTGAGAGTGTACACTATAATTTGAATTTCGCCCCAAAAATTGAACTGCATGTTTATAACCGTCTATACTATCGGATAATGCAAAAAAGTCGATTTTTTGAACATTTTACACCGTGACGATGCCTTAAACGGTCCATCTGATTCTAAAAACCAATCGTGCGATTCAATTTAATAAATTCGAGTCGTCGACGATCGTTGATCTTTAAAATATATTTTTTTCAACAACGCGGCGACGAATTGAAACTCTAGCATACAAGATCTTCGAAAAAAGTCGTCATTTTTTACGAAACGGTGAAAAGTAGCCTATTAAGGGGAGGGTAGGGGTTTCAGCGTGAAAAAAAACACTTTTTTGCGAATTGTTTAAAATTTCGTCAAAGTATCATCAAATCCTCCCCCCAACGGTCTTTGATAATTTTTTTTTTAATTTCTAAATTTTTGGTGGTCATGTAAAGTGAAAACTGCTATTTTTCACGAAAAATCCCGCCATTTTGGGGGTGGAAAACCCCCTCAGTGTAAAAAAAGATCTCAAACCAACCGTTGGGGGGAGGTATTTTATATGTAGAAAGTGTGTACCAAGTTTGAAATAAATCGGTCATGTAGTTTTCAAATGGCACTGAACACGGACTTTGAAAAAGTGGTTTCGAGAAAAACGCGTTTGAAGTTTAGAGAAGTAGGAGCTACAGTGTTAGAGGAGCGGGACTAAATAGCCAATAACATCGGGAGTTTTGCTCTGAATGACTTGAAATTTCGGGATTATATTCGTGAAATGTTTAACTATAAGGAAAGACAAAAAAAATCAATTTTTCAAAAGTTCAAATCCCTACCCTCCCCTTAATCCATTGTTTGCTCCTCCTGTACGCGCAGTCCCACTGGAAATGCAAATCCTCAAGAGGGAACACTTCAACCGTTGGTACCGTCTCGCCCCGTATTACATCAGCATGCTACTCGTCGAAATACCGTTCCAAGCGGCGTGCGCCGCTACGTATTTGGCGGTCAGTTACTGGCTGACCGGCCAACCGATCGAGACGGATCGCGTTCTCTCGTTCATGGTGGTCAGCATAGCTGCGAGCCTGACGGCGCAAGCTTGGGGTTTCTTCATCGGTGCCACCACACCGATCAAGGTATGCCATCTCCAATGTGGCGCATAAATAACTACCAATCGACGAGTCAATGAGCGCTTGGAAAAATCGACGAATCAGAGGACATAAGTAATAATAGTAACAAGAGCAGCTAATGGAATGTTTGTTTGGGTTATATATTTTATTATATTATTATATTATTGGGATATATATATATATATATATATATATATATATATGTCAGCATGGTTTTTCCGTGTGTGCCGCTATATCTCCACAACCCACCCCCGCAGCCCCGTGAGAGTTACATGGTATGGTTCTCCATCCCCCATCCATGAAAAGGGTTCGCTTTGAAACTGCAGGGCTTGGGTTCGGAGATATGGGTGTCAAAATAGGGCATCCCACCAATGGACTACTCATGGGAAGTCGGTGAAGCTGCTAGGAATCGAGTGCCGAAGTGGCCGAGACTGGCCAGAATGTTCCTGAATGTTCTAGAACGTTTCTGAATGTTCCCAGAATTTTCTAAAATATTTCAGACAGAACGTTCTAGAAATTGGAGAATGTTGTAGAACGTTCTAGAATATTATAGAATCTTCTGGAAGGTTTCAGAAGCTTCTAGAATGTTCTAGAATATTCTACAATGTTCTAGAATATTCTAGAATGTTCTAAGGCTTTCTAAAATTTTCTAGAATTTCCTAAAATGTTCTAGAATGTTCTAGAATGTTCTAGAATGTTCTAGAATTTTCTAGAATGTTCTAGAATTTTCTAGAATGTTCTAGAATTCTTTTTAAAGAATTTTCTAGAATGTTCTAGAATTTTTCAGAATGCCCTAAAATTTCCCAGAGTGTTCTGCAATGTTCTAGAATGTCCCAGAAGGTTCTGGACCTTCGAAGGGACTTCCAGTTCATTTTTCATTATTTTAATTCACATTTGATAGGAGCTGGCTGGCTTTGTCTGAGCGAAGCAAGGGTAACACCTGGCTAGTATAAAATAATTAACAATTTAAGATGATATCCGTACAACATCCAAATATCCAATTGAATATGAAAATTGTCGCTTCACAGATCGCCGTATTCGCCGGTCCGATAATCGCGGTCCTCTTCTCGGTCTTCGGTTTCTGCATACGTTACATGGACACGCCTATCGGCTTTCGTTGGCTATTTCACATCTCCTACTTCCGTGCCGGTTTTCACAGCCTCCTCTACACCGTCTACGGTTCCGGAAGGAAAGATCTCAACTGCGACGATTTTTACTGTCACTACAAAAAGCCCGCGCTATTCCTGAAAGAAATGGAAATAAACGACACGAGCGTGGTGAACAATTTGGTGCTGATCGTTGGCGTGGGCGTTCTCATGCATCTTCTGACAGCTAGCGCACTCTGGTGCAAACTCAATCGGAGATAGACGTCGGGGTAGAAGAAAGAAAACACGCGCACGCGCGCGCGCACACACATCGGGCATTCGTTCAGTATTTCGGAGAGACCTGCGTGCGACAGTCCGAGCTGTGAGTCGTTTGCGAAATTTTGCACGAGGTCATAGCTATTTTATTGCGAAAAGACGAAATTTCATTTGAACGAAACGGATCTTTTGTCTTTGTCGGGTCGAGCAAAGTTCATTTCGGTTTAGTTGAATTTTTCTTCGTGTGGCACATTTTTCGGCCGTACGAGGGAGAATGCTCATAACAAAGTCTCGTTTTTCATTATCGTATAATAGTTCGTTTTATTTTCGTCCGATGATTCATCTCATTTCCGTTGAATATTTATTGTTTTTCGTCGAATAATTTGGTTCGCTGCATCCCACACCAAGTAGTCCCTTTTTACACTCGACAAGGAACACATTTTATTTATTTTTGCTTCTAGATTATACTCGATTCGAATGTATATATTATAGGCATCGATTTTTTCATTCGTCGTTCCCAAATATGTTTGCTCCGACCGCGCTAAAAAAAAATATGAACAGGTCAAAGGAGAATGTACATTATTCCTTTTTTAAATTTTATAACCTCGAAACATTTCATGTTAATAAAATTAATAATGAATGTTTTTATCAATTTAATGTATAAATTTAAAAAAAAACACTGAAGGGATCTTTTTTGACACGAAAATTCCTGGCTCGTGAGTCACATTCGCTGCGTTTTCGATCTTTTAGCTCTGGTATGATTAATTCATGCAACTAGTCGAGAATCTTTCCTAATGAAAAAAAAAAACTAGTAAAACATGCGCGCGGGGCTTCTTAAAATCATTATTCAGTTTTATATCGCTTGCCAAATCCTCGGACAAGGATCGGGATACCTCTCCGTTGATTTAGAACTTAGGAGTCTACCGCGTACCGCGTGGTGAATATGATGGGGAACGATTTTTCACCCTCGCGTGGTTTGCGAAAGAATTTTATTATTATTTTAATTGCAACAAAAGTGTCGTGGATTGAAGCAAAGAGAACAATTCGAAAAGTAAAAGGAGCGAAAATTGTTGTACGTACTTCCTTTCCTGTGAGACAGTGTCCTGTGGAGACATGGACAAAAAAATGGAATGTTAATTTATTTTTTTAAAACTCTTAATTCATAAGAAAAAATGTTTTCGGCCATTTTTTTCAAATTTAAATTGCACGGTCTGGGAGTTGTCATCAATGACACTTTTGTATATAAAATATACACACGTACACAGATATATCGACGTATATATATATATATATAATAGTAGGAAGATTTATTTATACTTAGAAATGGCAATCTCGCTTCGTGATACTACTTCGGAATAGAGTTCGGGATGAGAGAGGCTTGCCCGTACGAGTTGAAATTTTAGTGGTAAGGCACACTGCTTGTATATAGAAATGATATAGATAAAAAAAAAATTTGCGGTGGATTAAACAAGGTGACAGTGTGATATATGTCCATCGTGATGAAAGGCTCAATCATTTATCTCTCTCCCTTTTTCTCCCTAATTTTATCAAACGATTGTGTACTTTAATACATTTAATTTTAATGAGGTCTGACGGAATATCGATTATTACAGAGCGAAGCCCCGAGAATAAATAGGAGAGCACGTTCAAATACTTTTCATAAATAATAATTTCATCAGCCTCGATTTTAAAGAAATATTTTGTAATTTACATACATATATTTTTTCAATGCAATATACAGTATATATAAATGAGTCTTGCGCATTATAATATATATATATATATATATATATATATATATATATATATATATATATATATATATATATATATATATATATATATATATATATATATATATATATACATACATATATATATACATATGTATGTATGTGTGTGTATATATATATATATATATATGTGTGTTTTTTTTTCAATATTACATTAGCTCTATTTTCTTACTGAAGCGAAACGATTTTTTTTCTTCACTCAACCTGTGCCAAAAAATGTTTAAAGTTCGTTTTGAAACATACGAAAAAAAAACAATTTAAAAAGGTTGTTGCAATATTCGCAAAATATTGATGGGAATCGCTTTGTTTCTTTTGAATGACTTTTGGCACCATTTTCTAGCACTGGTAATAATCAAAGATCGTCCGCGACAAAGAAATTAGCTCGAGTAATGAGGAAAAAATCATTATCAACAATAATTTCAAGGTGCTCGTCCCTTGCCGAAAAATAACACGTGTCCAACCTCGATTTATATTGATCCCATTACTACTACTATGTGTATTTTCGACATTTCTCATTGTTGAAGAATAAACAAACATTTTGAAAAATACAACGTTCACATCTCCAATGTATAAGGCGTTTATATTTTGTGAACTGCGAAACGTGGTATATATTTTTTAACACTGGAAGTTTTGATAGATAAACAATAAAAATAACAAAATTCAAATCAACGTGAATAGCGAAATATCAGATTGAAAAAAATGTAATTGCAGAAAATAAAAACTAATTAGACACCAAAAATAGACAGGCAACGCACTCGTTTCCCATATTTCCTTGACGAACTTTGACCGTGTTTTTTTTCCGTCTTTCTCTTTTGAGGGGTTAGGGCCAATCAGCAACTCCAAAAAATCGATTTTTTATTTGAAATTTCAAAATTACAGCATCTTGAAAATATTCGCTGTAAATTTTATAAAGATCCGACTACTGAGAAATACTTGGAGGCAGAAGATTCATTGTATGGTCCTGGAATCGATTACGCCAAGTACAAGAGAAAAAAAATTATCTGCATGTAAAGTCTACTTAAGGGGAGATATACACCTTAAGTGTATAAAAAGGTAATTTTTGTGAATTTTTTCAAGGAAAACTATTTGAAATTTCGGATTGGGGTTTTAATTATCTAAAAGTATATACATTCAAAAATATGTTTAATTTTCTTTATTCAAAAATATCAAAAATATACAAGGATATTGTATGATCCTTGGAGCGTCGTAAAAAAAATCTGCGTATACGGTACCCACTGGCGTTTCTTCAAAAATCATCTGAAAAAAAAACCAAAAAGATTATTAAATTAGATACTATAATCTAGTACTTGTCATAGCCGATTTTGAAAATATCGATTTATGACAAAATGGCGGACGTTTGAACATAAATAGTGATTTCTCGGCCAAAAATTAATTATTTTGCCTATAAAACAAAAAATAAGTAACGGAAAAAAATCCTATGGCAAGTACTGGATAATGGTGTATAGAATAACCACAAAAAAACCTCAAGGCAATCGGTTCATTGGTTTTCGAGAAATTTTGGGTACCGATTTGAAAAACGTGGTTTTGAGAAAAACGCGTTTGAAAATTTGGGAATGAATAAATCATGAAATTTGGCAACTCACATGGAATCATCGATACCAGGCCCATAGTGTAGATCTTCTACGGTCGACTGAATGTTCATAGCTTCTAAATCCTCGACCTTGAGCATCCAGGTGTATATCTCCCCTTAAGGGGGTACCTTCTCTGGAAACTTAAAAAAATCGTGTTTCGCATATTGTTATAGTGTGAACATTCAAGAATATTTTAAGGCCTCAGGCCACTCTAGAGGCCGAAAGAATAGGCTTTTTGGGTATTTTTTTTCCAGAAAAACTACAAAATAAATCGAGATTACAGAGGGCGTTTATCATACATATTTAGGCAAATTTTTCACGTTCCAAAAAAATCGTCAGATAATTGTTAATAATAAATGAAGTATGCAATATAAAAAAAATCCTACGTATTTCCATAAACAATGTATTTTTCAAGATATATTCAACATTTCAAGTGAATCGGTTGAAAATCGTCTGAGTTATGTTTCCGGTCAACTTAAAAAATGCAGTTTTGAGATAAACGCTGCACAGCCGCCATTTTCAAATCAATCGCTTAAAAAAAAATATTGTATACAGTCACTGATATGTATGATAAACACACTTTTTGTAATCTCGATTTATTTGCTAGTTTTTCTGAAAAAAAAAATCCCCAAAAAGCATATTTTTCGGTCTCTAGAGTGGCCTAACGACCCTTGAGACTAACCGGACCCTGAAATTCTGAAAATTGACGAAGTTACACCTATTTTAGTGGAACAGTGTGTTAAGGATGATTCGCGTGTAACGAAAGCGGACATCAATGCACAAAAACACTCAAAAGAGGCCCGAACTGCCCGCAGATTGCATAGATTAGGTGTGCAACACGATCTCGATGATGAGGGACACTTATATGGTTCCGGAATCGCTGACCAGCGGTAAGACGACAATATTTCACAAGATCGTGTTAAATATGTATCAAAACTTTGAACGCGATTATTTCGAAACTACATATCTTGACACGGCGGGATTGATATCTCGAGTAACTCTCACACTATTTGGCTTAACGCGGTCCTCTAGTTTCTCGGCTGTTTTTTTACGGCTTTTTCAATAATTTTTTACGGGCAAAGCATCGAAATAATCAATCTCATTGTTTTTGCATAATCTTTATTAACATTTAAATAAGCTTTACAAATTTTTTCAAGTCAAAATATATAATAGAATAAAGGTTATAGTGGCCGACAGGACGACATCAAGTAAAAGAGGTGCTTGACGGTGACCAAGATTGCGGCTGTTCTGCTTATCTGAAATCAAAAAACCAAATGGCATTTCAATCTTCATATTTAAGACTAGCGATTGAACTAGAGTGAATTCTAAATTACAATAATTGACTTTTTTATACACTTTTGAAAATTACATTCTATTTTTTACTCATTTTTTCTTAAGTTTTTCGCTCGTACAAAAAAAAACTATCGAAGCAATCATGATAATCCTAGTTCAATCGCTGGCTTACAACATATTAAAGATGCTGCATAAATTTGAACAAGATCGGTGCAGTAGTTTCTGAAATATCGTGGTCACCGTTTCGAAAAATGGTGTTTCGAGAAAAACGCGCTTGAAAGTTCGCGCATGTGATTTATACTAAAAATTTCATCTCACCGTCGATCTGCCATGCCTGGACCATACAATAGGCCTTCCTCTTCTTCTTGGAAGTCACGCAGAGCTGCCCCGTCTTCCCTTTTCGCGATTCGGGCCTGTTTTACAACATCACTCGTGCGCCTTTCTGAACGGTCGATCCGAGAGCTATCACGCTGTTGAACATATCCTTTAGCTTGTGGGCCGATTTTCACTCCCATGGCTTCCAAGGTCGTCAGGATAGATTTGAATCCTTCGTTGAAGATTACGACAGCGAGAAACGTGGCGATTTCAACCACTTTTGGCCCAGAATGGAGGTGCTTCGGAGCAAAAGTCCACATTAACGAATTGAGCGACTCGTTATTATTTTGAGTTTCCGCTCCCAGGCATCTGCTTAACAATTCTTCTTTGGATAAATCCTCATAAATTGGCTTTATAACTTTTTGAACTGCTTCGGAAAGAGGCGGTTTATTGTGTATGAATTGCTCAGCCTCTCCGAGAAGCTCATACCTGCTCCGTTCCGGGGCCGTAACTTGTGAACCACTTCGAATATCGAAAAATCCTTTGGCACACATTTTCGACACATGTTGTAGATGTGATTTATGAAGAAAGAAAAATCGATTTTTTCGACCCGAGAAACTAGAGGACTGCCTTAAATTTTGCACAGTTAGCGTTCAAACACTAGTCATTTTCGGTTCACTATCGCATTTTTTAATCGGATGAATAATTTGTCAATAACAATGACTTCAGCATGCTGTTTTTTCAAGAGAAAAATGATGTTTTCTTTGGAGAAGCTGTCATCTTCGTATTTTTCGAAATTTCGAAAAGTGGATCGTGAACCCACAGCCGGTTGGATATATTTGAAGAAAACATTTTTTGTTTTCGTTTGAGATTACATTTGAGCTTGGTAGAGATCCCGCCGTTTCGGGCCTCGTCGCTGGAGGACTGCAACGCCCACTGCAGCACCACGAACACTTCGAACGATGTTCTTCCGAATAAATAACACTGTAACCACAAACACGTGTACAACATGCTGGGAAAAAGTAAATGGATCCCAACCAATGTGTCAGTAGAGGAAAAATCATCATTCCGACCCTTCAAATTGGGCTTCCAAAGAGGGATACCCTGTTGGAACTTTGAACGCATTTTTCTTGAAACAACCTTTTTGAGGCGGTGTACAAGATATCTCGAAAATCGCTTTTCCGATGGTTTTCAAATCTTTATGACTTATTTAAGATACAATAATCTCATGGGTGGAGGAAGGATTTTTGAATACGATGAATATTTTTTTCATAGCCAAAAAATGAGTGACACATTTAAGCGGAAAAAAGTTGCAGATTCGCCATTTTGTAAAAAATGAAAATAGCCCAAACCTTTTCTCCACCCGTAAGCTAGTGCTGTTGACTAACGATCCCACAGAAATATTTGATCACAAATGATCCAGTCTTGAGCAGTTGTGTACACAGGAAAACGCCTTTTTTTCGACATCTCGGAGATCGCTTATAACTCGGCTGCAAATCGATATTTTTTCATGAAAAAATTATTCGAACTTCTTCAAACATGTATTATTTTGTTGAAAAAATACCGGTATGAAAATAAATAAACCAGCCGTCAAGAAAAGATAATAAAAAGGCGTTTTTTGGCCTCCTAATTGACCCTGACCCTTTAAGGCGGGATATACATTTACAACGATCAAAAAATCGATTTTTTTTCTTTAAGGCGAAAGGACAAAACGCCACAGTAACGGGTATAAAATCTTGTGCGAATTTATCAATTTTTTTCGTTTGAAAAAGTGATTGACTCATAAATTAATTACACATCTATTTAGCATGAATATCAAGCTGCTAGAAAATGTATATATTTTTTTTCGGTGTACAAAATGGCCGACTACTCGAAACTTCTCGAAACAACTTTTTTCCACTTGGCGTGACAAATAACTTTAACAATTTTCACTCGATTTACTTTGAATTTAAAAGTTATGTTCCTAATTGCATTTCGCAGAGAAGTACGCACGGAATTTCTGATTAACCGAAAACTTTTCATTTTATGAGCAGTTTATGAGCAGTTATAACGAAATTTTTCATTGTAAATTTATTTCTTAAGTTCAAATACCTACAACTTTTGAATAAAATAATATTTTTTAAATTCCGTACGTACTTCTCTAGGTATTCCAATGTCGATTGACGAGAATTTTTGTTTTTTGTTCTAGGTAAAAAAAAATGTGGATGCTAAATGCCACGCCGCGGAGCGCCTAAGAAAAGATAACAAAAGAAAATATTAGTAGTCGGCCATTTTGTACATCGAAAATAAATATATATATTTTTTCTAACAGCTTGATATTCATACTAAATAGATGTGTAATTAATTTTATGAATGAATCACTTTTTCATACGAAAAAATATTGTTAATTTCGCACATGATTTTATACGCGTTACTGTGACTTGAGGCCTTAAGCCGATTGAGTTGAAACTTGGTAGAAATATTGATAATATACCTTCTACTTGACGAAAATTGTTTTTGAAAAATTTGAAACAAAACGACTTCCTTCATCCACATTTTACAGAAATGTTGCGTGAAATGTTGATTGTTTTTTTTGTAAATGCATGCCATTTTCTCGAATTTGCATTTTCTTCATTTTAATTATCGTCACATAGAAACTATTTACTCTGACTGAAAAAATGTTTGAACTTGTTCGCAAATCAAAGTGCGAGAAGCTAGACTGCACGCCGATTCGAAATTCCCGCGGCGACCTTGCTGTAACACTCTGCCACAGCTCCGCCATTTTGATGATGAATTAATTTTAAAAATAGCTTCGTATACTTAAATATACTATTAAGGGGTTACCCCCACTTGCGATTTTGAAAAAATCGATTTCTTTTATTGCATTTTTTTGAAGTATACGTATCTGAGAATATGTCCTGAAAATTTCAAGTCGATCCGAACAAAATTGACTGAGATATGAGCGTTGAAAGAGAAGAATCCGCGTTGAAAGAGCGTTGAAAGAGAAACTTTAAACGCGTTTTTCTCAAAATGGCATTTCTGAAGTCGGTACCAAGATTACTCGAACACTAATGAACCGATCTTCTTGAAATTTTGCAGGCTTATTTAATACATAAAAATCTAGTCTTTAATCGTTCGATTTTTTTTTTTCGAAAAAAAATGGCCGTTGAATTGCCAAAAAACGGCCGTTTTTTTTTCGTTAAAATCGAACCATTAACTTTGACTGTCCGCCATTTTGTGAAAAATGAATATTTTTTAAAATCCTTCGATTAAAGACTAGTTTATACTTATATTTGACTAAATCCATCCGCATTTTTTTTTCAGATGATCCACTTCGCCGCAATGTTGATCACCGCAAACCGTGTATATAAAAACATTATTTCCTTGACGGCCATTTGCCACTAAACAATGTAATATTTTTCAATAAAAAAATTACTGAAAGTTCTTCAAGATGTGTTCTTTAAGATGGTATATTGATCGATTAAAAAAGTTTTGTAGTTTTCTTTGAAAAAATTCATGAAAAAGGCCTTTTTTTGCGCTACAAGTGGGGGTAACGCCTTAAAGTATATCTAAAGTTTGATAAGTGTAGAATAATTATTGCTTAATTTAAAAAAATCCTCAATATTGCTAATTTGTTTCCTGCCTAAATGTATACCCCGCCTCAAGGTGAAGGTTCTTCCTGATGAATCTCGCGTTTTTACGGCTACGCCTGCAGAATAAAAGGAAGCAGCTTCGACGAGAGGTGAGTCAACTTCGTCGTGATCTCGTCTTCCGTGATCGGAGAGCTCGCGTCGTCCTTCGTACTCACCTTCAACTTCTCGCCCCCACTCCCGGTCGTATCTTCGAGGCTTCGGGCGCAAATCATGCCCAACGTGCCGGGCGAAAACGGCTGTTTACATTCGAGCTCACTCCTCCCAGGTCCCGAGAAAAGCGGCAAGGACCGGCGTTGGTCAAACTGATGCGTCACGTAAATACGTTAGCTTTCTCCAGATACTCATCCCAGTGTACGTATTTATTTGGTTGAATTTTGATTATTCAAAATGTATCTTCATATGTTTGATAAAGTTAGATAAAAAAATAAAAGATTAAGATTAAGATAACATAATCAGATAAATAAAATTTATTAAGCTAAATAAAGATACATAAACTCATTTATCTTTATGAGAAGGAAAAAAGATAAGATCAAATAGAACAATGATCCATTAAATTAAGTAAAAATTAAAAGTTCAAACATTGGATTGCACTAAAGGAAATTTTAAAAAATGAAATAAACATTCAATAACTTACATACGTGCGCGCGTGTGTTTGTGTGAGTCGCTACAAATGACACACAGCTGTCTTTGTTTCCGCACGCGTGCTCTCGGGCCGACTGATAAAAATTTAGCGATAATACTTGCTGCTTTGAAACTACAGCCGCATTCGCTTATGAAGTAATCTGTCTAAGAGGACACAGTCAGGCAAGCTCGAATCGTCAATTATGGCAACACGCGTATGAAAATAATAAAAAAATGGAAAAATCATTAAAAGGATATCCATTGTTCGAGTGCTCCATAATTCTGCCAGGTACAGAAGCATCTCTAAAATGCGTAATTTTTTCTCTTCGTACTCTGTTTAATCCCTTTTTTTCAAATGAACTTTTTTCTCCCCGATTGCGAAAAACACACCAAGCTCAACCAGTGAGTAAAAACGTATTGGCCAGTGCGAGAAAAAACGAGCACACGTTGGAGCTTGTTCTTCCATTCTAATAATACCTC
This sequence comes from Ophion ellenae, assembly GCA_963210295.1. Classification (NCBI taxonomy): domain Eukaryota; kingdom Metazoa; phylum Arthropoda; class Insecta; order Hymenoptera; family Ichneumonidae; genus Ophion; species Ophion ellenae. Next base: position 31,938,277 of record OY723395.1, read on the forward strand.
GAACTTCCGGTTGCCTTAATACGGCCGTATTTCTAATTGCATTAAAAAATTACACAGTCTCGTGAGTTTATTCACCAGCGCAACAACGACGAACACTCTTCGGTGCGTCGATTACGTCGCGTCGAAGAGCGCTCTTCCCTCAATCGTTCGCAAAAACGCGCGGAAATTCGCATTTATGATTTGCAAAAAATAGTCAAGTCAATTGACAGTAAGAATATACGTGAAAAAAAGTAAAACACGACGGGCAAGTGTGGCGGGAACGATTCGAGAGCGAGAAATAAAAATATTCGCCATCGCCCACGCGCATGACAAATCATCGTAATCCGCGCGGGCGTTGGCCTCTTAATTTCCTCGTGCGGCTCGCCATCCGACCACGTGACTTGTGTCTCCGCCGTTATTTCACACAAACCAGTTTACGGTGTGTGTATAACGTTGACTGTACTTCTCAACAGGAGCTACACGCGGTACTGCAACTCGCCTGCGGCACTGTAACTCTACTGGGTACCGTAATTCCACTTGGTGCTGCAACCTCAATGCGGTACCCGCAACTGTACTTGATACTGCAACTCCCCTGTTGATACTGCAACTCCCCTGTTGATACTGCAACTCCCCTGTTGATACTGCAACTTCCTTGCGGTGCTGCAACTCCACTTGGTACTGCAACTTTACTCGGTACCGCAACTCCACAGCGGTACTGCAACTCCACAGCGGTACTGCAACTCCACTTGGTATCGAGTTCTCAACGTCTCAACGGAGCTGCACGCAGTATTATAACTCCCCTGTGGTACAGCAATTCTACTTGGTACTGCAATTCCAATTGGTACTGCAAACTCCAGTGCGGTACTGCAACCCTACTTGATACCGCAACTCCATTTGGCACCGCAATTCCACTTGGTACTACAACTCCACTTGGTAGTACAACTCCACTTGGTACAGCAACTCCACTTGATACTGCAACTCCACTTAGTACCGAAAATCCACTTAATACCGCAACTCCACTTGATACTGCAACTCCACTTGATACTGCAACTCCACTTGATACTGCAACTCCACTTGATACCGCAACTCCACTTGGCACCGCAATTCCACTTGGTACTTCAGCTCCACTTGGTACTGCAACTCCAATTGGTACTGCAACTCCAGTGCGGTACTGCAACTCTACTTGATACCGCAGCTCCACTTGGCACCGCAATTCCACTTGGTACTAGAACTCCACTTGATACCGCAACTCCACTTGATACCGCAACTCCACTTGGCACCGCAATTCCACTTGGTACTGCAGCTCCACTTGGTACTGCAACTCCAATTGGTACTGCAACTCCAGTGCGGTACTGCCACTCTACTTGATACCGCAACTCCCCTTGGCACCGCAACTCCACTTGGTACAGCAACTCCACTTAGTACCGCAACTCCACTTGATACTGCAACTCCTCTTGATATTGCAACTCCACTTGATACTGCAACTCCACTTGATACCGCAACTCCACTTGGCACCGCAATTCCACTCGGTACTACAGCTCCACTTGGTATTGCAACTCCGCTGCGGTACTGCAACTCTACTTGCTACTACAACTTCTTCTTGTTACTGCAGCTCCGCTTGGGACCAAAATCAACGTCTCAACAGGCGCTGCATCCGGCATTGCAACTCCCCTGTGGTACCGCAACTCTACTTGGTACTGCAATTCTAGTGGGATACTGCAACTCCACTTGGCACCGCAATCCCACTTGGTACTGCAACTCCACTTGGTACCGCAACTCCACTTGGTACTACAACTCCACGTGGTACCGCAACTCTGCTGCGGTACTGCAACTCTACTTGCTACGGCAACTTCACTGCAGTACTGCAACTTCTTGGTACTGCAGCTCCACTTGGGACGAAAATCTCAACGTCTCAACAGGAGCTGCGCGTGGCGTTACAACTCCCCTGTGATACCGCAACTCCACTTGGTACTGCAACTCTAGTGCGATACTGCAACTCTCCTTGGTAGCGCAACTCCACTTGGTACTGCAACTCCGCTGCGGTACTGCAATTCTACTTGGTACCGCAACTCCACTTGGTACTGCAGCTGTATTCGATACCGCAACTCTACTTGGTACTGCAACTCCGCGTCTCTCTCCCTGGGCGAGGCGGCAGCAACTTTCCTACATCTGCTACGGAAGTTGTCGGAGTCGTCGCTGTGCCTGGACCATGGCAATGCTTCAACGAACGCAAACACTCAGCGATCATTGTGAGCGGCACTTTACGGCTGACGGACGCTTTCTCTCTCCCTATCTATCTATCTGTCTATCTATCTCTCTTTCTCTCGCCGAGTGATTAGGAGAACTCGGAGTCCGCGGGGCGTACAAGATAGCAGTGGACTGCTGGCCTCACCAATGAACGAACGTCGTCGACAACGTTCCACATTTACAAATGCGTATATGTAGATTAGCAGATATAAAAAGGCGCGCGCGCGAGCACACGTGTCGTGTACGTGCGTGTTGAGCGTGTGTGTCATCTCTTGGTTGCGTACTTGACGTGGAATTCGTATTTCACGAGCCAGGCTGTCTCGGTCGTTGCGCGCGCACTGCCTGAGCCAAAGCAAAAGGGGAAGTCGCGTTTGTGACACACTGCGCGCGGGTACGTCGGGCCCGATCATCGCATTCGCGCGGTTCAGCTATTCGCACTCGCTTCGTATCCATCGCGCTTGTCGACTCGTAATTAGCTACATTCATCGGCACCCACACATACATGCGCACGTGTGAAGACACAAAACACGTTCTTGCGCAACCTTATTCCTGTGGTAAAAGAAAAAGCAAGACGGGATCGCCACAACTAGTCAGTAGAAAGTCGCGGCTGCGGGAATTACAAATAAAGCCAAACGAGACTCAATAGTCAGGAGTAATTTGGATATTGAAGGAAATCCGAGAGGAAGAATCGCTACGAGCGGTCGGATAGTTGGAGCCGCAGTAATCGCAAATAAACCCATACAGTCGTGAGTAATTTGAATATTAAAAAAGATAGGACGAATCGCTACAATCGGTTGGAAAGTCGGAGCCGCAGGAATCGCAAATAAACCTGAACCCGCGGGAGCAACTTCCGTGTTTAAGAAAAAAAAGGAGTGAAATAATTAGTCTGATCGGTTGGCAATTTGGAGTCGCTGGAGTCGCAAATACACCCGAATAATCGCGATTGGTTTCCATAGTGAGGAAAAAAGGAATAATCGCCTCAAGCAGCTAGAAAATTGGAGCCGCAACAAACACAAGTAAAACGGAGGAAAAAAACCAATCAATCGCATTCGTCTAATGAAAAGTTCGTACGATTTTGAAAATCGGCATTTTCGCGTCATGTGATATTGAATGTGTATACCGGTTGCGACTGCTCGAAAATAGGCTCGTTATCCAGCCACCGAAGATGACCAAGAGATGAACACGTGATCCGGGGTTTTAGATAAGTGTGTGGTGTTTCGGGGCGTTACGGTGACGATCCCGGAGTGAAATCGGTGGAGAATCTTCTTTTTTTTTAGGGGGCGGGGGGATTAATTATTCGAAAATAATGTCGACGATGTCTCCGGATTCCGGTTCTCTGCCTGCGAAGTCCAACACACTCAGCCAGGACTTGGAACTTGCGAAGATCGAGAAAATGGACGAGGATATCGTTTCGCCATCGTCGATGATCGGCAAAACGCTCAATTTGCAATTTCACGAACTTTCCTACAGCGTGCGAAACGGCTTGTTGTCCAGAGGTAGAGAACATTAAATTTGCGTCTCTTTAATCAGTTGTGGCCATTTATATGTACGGCGGAACAGCTTGGTTGGGTTTGCTCTGTTTTGGAAGATATTGAACTACTACCGATTTTTCTGCTTTATTCGCCCACTCTGTTCAATTTTTTAGATTTTTTTAAACCGATTTCCGCAAATATCGGTTCGTAGCCGATTTCCGCAAAAATCGGTTCGCAACCGATTACCGCAAAAATCGGTTCGCAACCGATTTCCGCAAAAATCGGTTCGCAACCGATTTCCGTAAAAATTGGTCCGCAACCGATTTTCGCAAAAATCGGTTCGCCGATTTTTTCACACCGCCATCTTGAATCTGCTGCTCTTAAAATCAAACCCTGCTCTTAAATTTCCAATAAAATCGGCCCGGAATAATTTTCGAAATGAGCGAAAAATCGGGCCGGTTCGCAGTTTGCAAGTTACTATTGTGTGAATCCATTGTTGAGCGTAGAACTGTGTGGCTGGTTGGCTGAACATGACGCTCCCGATCTCACCCCTGTGCGACAACTGATAAGTCGCTCACACGACCTATCGATATCGTCGCGCTATCTCCGCGCATATGTTCTGTAACGAAACGGAGAAGAAAAGAAAGTGCAATAAAGCACGGAATCTCGGTAAAAAAAAACGAGCCACACTCGGTTGCTACGAGAAAATAATCCTTGATCTCATTCATACAACAATCGCGGAAGCATCGGTAACGATTTTAATCGGCATACAATGTATGAGTATTTTTGTATTGTATTTTTGCCGACGTATTTTTGCCGACGAGAAATGTACGCCAGGTGTTAATCGAGATCGAGCTTATCGGACAAGAGAGCAACATTAATCTACCGCCAATTCGAATGAATGTACAAATGAATCTTTAAAAACTTTTATCGTCATTTTCATTATGGGGCTATACCAGTGTGAACGCTGAAAATTTGGGTGATTTTCGGGAATTTTTTTCGAAAAAAAGAACTGAATTAAATGTTTCGGCAAATTAAGAATATATTTGGCCATATTCGACCTATATTACATATTTTTTTCATTGAAAAACATTGAGGTCCAAGCGACTTATGCGCTGCCTTCGGAAGCGCCAAAAAAAAGTTCCTCCACTGCTGACATAATTCCGGCCGATTGAGTAGATGAAACCGAAAAGGGAAAAAATGTCGCCAAATTGGAAAGTATTTCCTGTACAATGACGTAAGATTTTCGAAAAATATCAAAATCTAACAAAATGACATAGTTCGAAAAAAAAGTCTGTTTTCTTGCCTATAAAATGGTCGTTTTTTTCAATGCCAAATCGTTAATTTTCATTCAATGAAAAATATCCTACGTCATTATCAATATATCAACCAAAAATATCCTACGTAGAGTTAATATATTCAAGAGTACTCAGTTCAAATTTCAAGTCAATCGGATAATTGCTCTTTGAGTTACAATGTCAGCAAATTTGAAAAATCACATTTCGAGAAAAACGCGTTTAAAGATTTAACTATCGATTTTTGCAAGATAAAATGATATTAACGATAATGGCATTCTTGAAAGTATAAACTTGTCGAAAAAGTGAAAAAAATCGATTTTTTTAAAGTGTCACTCTGGTATAGCCCCTTAACGCCATGTGTTGGCGAAAAAAATCGTTTATTTGCTTGTTCCAAGATACAGATCAGTCAATTCCACATATTGGCAATTTGATTTTTCAGAACCTCCAAACAATTTTATCGACTACCGATCGAAAGAAAAGTTTATCGATTTTTACTCGATAACGGTTAGTTCAAGAATTTTTTTGCTTAAGACCTTTTATGTAAAACTGGAAATTCTCTACGGAAAAGGTTCTATCCATGTTCCTCCCAGACCCAACCAGTCGCGAACAAATCACCGATCAATCAACACCCTTCGTCCCTCATTAGCCAAAACCTTCGGCCGCATATTTTTTTCAATAAAATATAATCTTCCGTTGAGACGATTTAATCAAATCAACGTTAAACATTCGAAATTCAGACGCGTATTTTTATTTGCGCTTTTTTCAGCTAAGGCTTCGACCGCGGGGAGCCAAGAATGCCCGATAAGGGATGGAAACTTATGAAATCATACCAAATTACGAGATACACGCCGAATTCATTGTCTCTTTCATGCAAAGTTCAGATGGTCGTAAAATAATCTCGTGTCTCCCCGTGTTATCTTCGTGTATATATTCTTCGCGATATCGGTGTCTTTTCTCGCCCGGTAACGTTGTGCTCTTATCAATCTTTTTTAAAAAAATATACGCGCTCCATAGACCGTTCCTGGAAACGTTAATGATAATTTTGTTCAATATGTGTCCGACAAACTTTTTACGTGTACAAACACACACACACACTTTCGGGTGGCACAAATCTGAGCTCTATTTTTTTTCCTTCTTCTCACCACCCAATTATCTTCTTCAAAGAAAAAAAAAATTATCGCGAAAACTGCGAGCGGTCAAAAAATATTTAGGGGTCGCTCAAGCCTTCCGAAAATTCAAATTTTCACACAAAAAGAACGATTTTTTTCATCCACTTTTTACTCATGAATTTTAGGCTTTATAATTTTTAAATTAACCTCGCGAAAGCTCTAGTCGGCCAATGAATATTTAGTGGTCGCTCAAGGTTTTCGAAATGTAGAATTTCCGCGAAAAAAATTAATCTCGTATGCACTATGATTCCTTGTAGCATAAAAACAAAATAAACAGCGAAGCGATTTCAGAAAACATCTGCCATTTCAGTTTTACGAATAAAACGACATATAATTTTGTTTACGGACTAGAGCTTTAAAGAATTATTTTATGAGAACGAAGATTATAATTGTTGGGTCAGAAGTGTGAGGTAAATTTGAAAAATCTGTTTCTAAAGAAAAAGGGATTAATTGTTTTGAAAATTTTACAAAGCGTCAAATTTATGAGTGAGAAGAGTAAACAAAATTGGCGAAAATTGACAACTTCGGAGCTCTTGAGTGACTACTAAATATTCATTGGCCGGCTAGAGCTTTCGCGAGGTTAATTTAAAAATTATAAAGCGCAAAGTTCATAGGTGAGAAGTGAAGAATAAAATCGATTTTTTAATGAACATTTGAATTTTTGAGAGGCTTGAGCGACCTCAAAATATTTGTTGGCGGCTTTATATTTTGAATTGATAAAAAAAATTATTTTGGGGCATTCAATTTTGTGATTATTTCGTGAATTTTGTTTTAACTGGCCGATTTCGTCCAATATTCTCTTTGCAATTTATTTCGATCTAGAGATAACGAGACGTGATGATAGTTCACGCGAAGTGAGATTATTTTTTTTTCTTTTATCACTCGCGGTCTCATCTTTTTTTCTTCATTGCGCAAGTTTTCGAGGATATACTTTATCGATGTCCACTTGAGACTCGGGACAGCTGCACGTGTGACGAATTCTATAATCACTTTTACGAGCCGCAGGTGCGAGACGATTTTCGAAAAGATTTCCACGACAAATTTGTCGACTAACAATGCTTTGACAAGGCTTCGACCGACTTTTGCGACAAGGTTTTACTCAAGGATCTTCCGCCATTCACGCATGACTTTCGTATCCCTTCAAAGATGAATGATTAATCGTCGTAGTTACTCACGTTCGAGTATATAGTGAATTGTGAAAGAAAAATCTTCTTTTATTCCACGAATGCTTTCTTTTTTGTTGCGTCGAGTAAAGAAAATGGGTGCCACAAGTACCGGCAAATTTGGCAATTAATCCGATCTTCTTTATTTTCAATCTTATCTGAGCTTTATTCAGAACTAAATTCTGAACGAAATATAATTTCTCGTAATCCAGACGACGTGACAATTATTTCGACGTTGAAATAAAAAATTCGTTTCGACCTTGAACTTCGACATTTCGAACTTGAAATAAAAAATGTCCGCTCAAATATGATTGAAATGGAGATCGAATAACAGGCCAGTTGTTTTTCAGGAAGAAAACAATTGTTAAGCAACATGAGCGGGGACTTCAGGTCAGGAGAATTGACCGCGATAATGGGACCTTCCGGGGCCGGCAAATCCACTCTCATGGACATTCTCGCTGGTTTCAAGTGAGTTGTAATTTTTTCGAAACAACTCTTTTAACTCAATAACTCATCCACTTGTTTCATATCGCATTTTCGTGTATCACAATTTTCAATACATGCGCATTTTTTTATAAAAAAAACATCAAATAAGAATTTACAGCATTCTACAAAAATAATAAGAATTACAACGTTCAAAAAAAATGAATTCGAAATACTAGAAATTAATATTTAAATTAATAAAACATTTAATTCAGAATAACATTTATAATAATAAGAATTTACAACCTCTTTTTAATGAGAAATTACATTTTTATTTAAAAACATAAGAAGTTACGAATTTATATAAAAAGTAAGAAATGTTAGATTATTAAACACGATAATATTTTTTCATTCATTTTGTGTTCGACACGTTCCGGATTTTTTTTATCAATTGATTTCTCATTCAAATTATCACTTTAAACGAACGAGTGCGCAGTGCTGATGAACAAAAATTACATTTTCAATAATAGTGCAAAATAATAATGCTAACGGAATCGACAGTAATAAAAAAATGATTATAATCGTTCGATTGGATGTCGATCGTTTTTCTATGCATGAAGATTTTCAATTCTCCGAATCAAAGGAGGAAATTGAGATTGATCGGCGGTTTCTCAATGACGATCGTACAAATATTGTGATAATGATTGAAGGCGTCGAGTTTTGAGAACATGCAGAACAAGCTCGCGTGCGTTCGTGCATTCGCGGTGCATCAGGCGTGTGCACCTGCTCCGAAGGAGAAACACACGAATGCACACGAGCCCCTGCAGTGCACCCGATTGCCCTCTACGACCTATCGGGCTGTGGGGCTGGTAAAACACGATCAATAAAAAAAACCGTAATATCCATCTGCCTGCATCTGCACGTTGTATGCAGTTGCAGAAAAAAAATTGCAGCCACACTCACGAAGCTTTGATTCGTTTTTTCGCGAGGCTTGAAAAAGGAACGCATCGAAACAGAGAAAGAGAGAGGGAGTCGTAAAATGTTTGCAAAATTGTCACGAGCTTGCCCACATTTTTTATACGAATTTAGGTTTAAAACAATAAGTTATTTGCCCTGTTCGATTTAATTCGAATAAGGGCGTATTTGCCGCGTGTGCCAGAGAACACGTGGTCCTTATGGTGCGCGCGCAACAGCCTCGGCTTTCTTTGGGCGTGTTCGTATCAAAATGATGACCTAACGAACACGACCTTTCTCACTCGTTCGCGCGGCCCCGGCGGTAATGTAGTCCAGGCATGCACGCGGCTCGCGCTCACGCGTCAGTCGTGCGCCGGCCGCCGGCGCGCGAGAGTCTCATTGGTCGTGTTCGTTGGGTCCACGGTCTTACATACAGGTCTTGCAACGAACGTTGTGGGGCGTTGTCAGTTCACGTCCAAACGAAAGTACAACTTATGGCCACGAGAGCGGCGCAACGAGTTATCCATAAGCTTCATAAGTTTATAGCAGGGATTTGGCGGAATCCTAACCAATCTTTTGATAGTCATACGCAGTCACACATGCGTATATGAATATGTTTACGGCGAAATACAAAACAGCTTCGAGCGAAATTGATTATTTTGCTTTCTCATGGAGAAAGCTTTGTGATGGTGAAATTTTTTTTTCGAGTTTTCAATGTTAATGGGCTTAAAATGTCCCAAAACATCAAAAAATTATATCTAGAAAAAATATCCGGATGTGTGTGTTCTGGCACTGTAAAATTCAAATGTTTATAACTCGAGAACGGTTTGAGCTACAGGGCTCCGTTCGCACAGATGTTCATCTGTACGACCTCTTCATTCTCTGAGAATTTTGTCGAATTTACGTAAAAAATACGAATTTCACGACATTTTGAAATTAAAAAAAAAAGTATTTTACCGCTCTAAATTCCGCAAATTCTAAGATTAATTGCTATTTTTTTTTGTAAATAAAGTATCATTATAGGAAGGTTCGTATTGAATTTGGGAAACATCGGTCGAACGGTTAAAATTTTATAATTTTTTTAATTTTACGAAAATCAGTTTTTCGAAAAATCGTCGAACCACTTCAATTTGTGCAAATTTTGTAAGATATTGTGTATTAATCTGTACTTCCTTTCTACTTTCTAAAAATGTTGTCGAAATTACTAAAAAAAAATACGGATTCGACTAAAAAAAAATACCCTACAAATTGCAATTTGCAAATTGCTTCCTCGAGATTTAGTACAACGCTCAAAGCTTCCTCTATGAGGAAGCCAAAATTAAAAATATAGTTCCTCACAGAGGAAGATTTGAGCGTTGTACTAAATCTCGAGGAAGCAATTTGCAGCGTATTTTTTTGCTTGAATATAATAAATACAAATTTTAATTACATTTCTCTGTTCAGGGAAGCTTCATACCTCAAGCGACCCTGATAAACATGTATCATTTTTTTTACTAATATCTTAAAGCTTCCTTAGCCAATTGGTTCAGCGACAAGCTACTATTACAGTGATTCGCAGTTCGAATCCAATAGATGAGAATTTTTTAATTAATTTTTTTTTATTACTGTTTACTATCATCTTTACGATTCTTCTGTATAAATATGGCTCATTAGGCTTTATTTCTGTATCGAAATTTATTTATAAATTTTCTTAAATAAATCATTTCAATATTATTTTTCCATAGCTTACCTTTTTCGATGGTTACAGTTTTTTAATTGCTTCTTGGTTTATTATAGTAATAAGATCTGTACACCACTATAAATATAATATATATGATTGAAATTGATGTTTGATCGTTTTATTGATTGGTCAATTTTGACAATTTATTTTTAACGACAAATTTCTTTACCAGTTTCAAATTTTGCTGATGGGCATTCTGCCTCATCCGTAGTCGAATATAATAAACAATAGCATATGACAGGATATCGGAGGCGTGCTCGGAACATGGAAAAGTAAATTGATACGAAGACAAAACTTCATCGAGAGTACTATCAAAAACAACGGCCTGTGACGCGTGTTTTGCGAACCAAGACTCTACGTGAGAAATGAGATGGAAAAATCGCAAATTAGCGTGACATTGCCCACTTCATTGATGTTGTCAAATTCAGAAGGTACTACCGAAGGATCGAGACGAACGCGGGAATACGGCTCCTGAAAATACATAGTCATTGTCATATTCATTAAAAGAAATCAATGTTAAGTCACAAAAATTATTAAAACTCATATCGATTAAAACTATGGAAAAAACGCAACGAATAAACTTACTTCTGCGATAATCCGACAACTTGCGTCATATTTTATCCACTTCCTTCTGATGAATCGCTCCTGGAAGTGTTTCTCACAAATAAATCGTGACGACCTTAGGTAAAAAATTCCTGGAATCGCAGCAATCCATTTTTCACGCAGTTCACGATTCGATGGAACTTTGAACACGGAGCACTTTTCTTTTACCGATTTTCGTCCCGTGTTGCTGGCCGGAACCGCACAGGAATTAGTCGTCATTATGCATTTATCTCTCTAGTTATTGATTTCAATCACGGTATTTATAACCTTGAGTGGTAATATCACTCATATGCGTTTCTAGGAATAATTGACAGCGCCGCGTAGTGGCAAAAAAGTCGGGACGATAACGCGGCTACCCCCACCAGTCAAATATGTCTTGGTTGCAAGACCTGTATGTAAGACCGTGGTTGGGTCTCATCATTTTGATACGAACAAGTGCGCATGCGCACAATGATGCGCGATTGATGATGCGCTCTTTTCATCGCGCAGTTGCACGTTGCGCATCATTATGCGCATGCGCACTTGTTCGTATAAAAATGAGATCCAACGAACACGACCATAAGGCTGGAAATAGACGTCCGATTTTTTCTTTCCGACAATCCGATCTGACTATCGGAAGGCACTCGTGCCATACATTTGTTTGAGCATGCAACACACATCGGATCCGTCTGTCGGATCGGATTGTCGGAAAGAAAAAATCGGACGTCTATTTCCAGCCTTTATGTGTGGCGTCACCGCGCCCAGCTTCATTACCTACTGCGACCGCTACGCGGCATACGGACCGCAGAGAGCAAATCCTGCGGCCTCGTCTAGACGAGTAACGAGGAGTCTACGCTGGTAAAAGGGAAGCGATGTTTTTTCGCTAAAAAAGACAAAGGACTACGACGCCACCACGTGTATTCTGCGCATCCATCTCCCACGCGAGACTGAATGGATTATTGCTAAAAATAAAGAAGAGTATAGTTTTTTATCATCGTCGCGACTTGTTCATTTTCGTGTTGAATTGCCTTCCACTTCTTCACACGGGGACCCACTTCCACATATGTACCGTGTGCCGCGGTACCGTACGCGCGCTTGACAGCTTTTCGTCGTTGTGTCGTAGCGGATAAGATTACCTAATCTTCGAATTTTCGATTGTCAGAACCTCATCGATAACGGGAAGCGTCGCTATCAATGGAAACATTCGGGATCTCGTGGCGTTTCGACGATCCTCGGCCTACATCATGCAGAACGACAATCTTCAGCCGTTACTCACGATCGAGGAGACAATGCGAATCGCTGCCGATCTGAAATTGCGCTCGGCCCATTGTGAAAAAATGCAGAGGGTAAGTTGTCGAATGCAAACAGTAAATATTCATTTGATCTATTTTCTTATGGAATTTATTACACAAATTAAAAATAGATGTTGACGATGGGTATGTTCCGATATTGACTGCAAGTGCTGACGACGTGACGTCAGACTGTCGAACTGCAGAAGTCGTTCCGATATTACTTTTACGCCCTCTATCATACAATCTGAGTGGAATATCGGAACGCAATCCACACCTCGTCGTCTATCAGGACAAAGCTCTCGTACGTTCCCGCCATTTTAGTTTCACTTCAGATGCCTCACGTCGCAAACGGCAGTAATCGCAGCAGGAAGTGACGACAAAAACAATGACGTCATAAGATCACGAAAGCGAACCGCGAGCTTACTGCGGCGTATATCGGAACGGCATTCGTGGTGCTCAAAGTACTGTCGGTAATATCGGAACATACCCGATATCATCATCATCATCATCATCATCATCATATATATATATATATATAAAAATTAATGTTTGTGTGTTCGTCTTCTATGCGTTCGCGCATCGTTCATCCGATTGAGTTGAAACTTTGTACAGTTGTTGACACTTGCGCAAATGTTTCTGACATAGTACCATCAACGTACGCTAGGTGGCGCGCGAGCCGTATCGGATAGTTGCTCTTTGATAATTGAAAGAGGCATTGCAATGCATGCCGGGCATTAAATACTTAGAAATAAATATGAAAACTGCAAATAATAAATACTGCTATGATTATCATTTATAGTTTATTAATAGTATTGATCATTTTATTTTTACTATATAATTTATTATTCATAATTATTCATTTCATTTCTGATATCGTTAATATCTATTTCTAATTGTTCCAAAACAAGCAAATATTTTATTAATTCTATTATTGAATTTATATAAATAGTAATATTTAGGGAAAATAAATGGCCGCTGGGAGTAGACGCGTTTTCGGGAAGCTCTAGTGGATACGTGATAGAGAAAGCAAAAAAGTGAAGTCGTATTGAAAAGTAGCAGAAATGCTGCGGGAGGAGGTGAGGAGAGTGTACGAGAGTAGGTGTTGGTGAAAGAGAAAGTCTACGTGGGGTGTCGAGTGCTTAGCTGAGGTACAGATTTTTTTGAGGTTAAACATGGGAGATACGGAAGAAGCAAAAAAAGGAGGGAAAGAGTCATTGGAAGCGGGATGGCAGGACCACGGTCTTACATACAGGTCTGGAAACTCTGCCAGAATTCGCATGGTGGGGGTAGGCCGCTTACGAACGAAAATATTCGTTGAGAATTGACACTACGCGGCGCTGAAATCTTGCCCCCAGTTGAACATGACCACCAAAAATAATTTTGTAAACAAAAACGACTCATTAGTGGATTTCCTGTGCTATTGACTTATTTTTCCTAATTTTTCTAAGCATTGTAAAAATCAAATGCGACGTGGTTTAAATGATTTCATCATTTTGTTATTTGCCCATAGTTTGAAACCTTTATCAACGACCAAAAAAACCGATAAAAAATAAAAATATTTATTTAAAAATTAATGAGAATTTTTATTTGAGAGAAAGAAAATAATGACATACAAAAACAACACAATGTGTATAAATAATTAATACATAACCAGAAGCCCATGCAAATGCAAAAAAAGCCCACTGTTCGGGGATCGAACTCGGCTCCTTCAAAACGGTAGCTCAGCACCCTATCCGTGTGAACACGATTGTCATTGCATGAATAAGACAGTTTTCTAATATTTAAGTTATAGCCACGCTATAACTTAATTCAATTTCAATTCAATCCTCATTTCAATTATTGGTTCTGCAGTATATATATATATATATATATATATATATATATATATATATACACTGCAATGAGGTGTTACGGAGACAGGCAGATGCAGAGTATTGCGGCGATTAGCTCTGTCTTTTTTCAATACCTCCGTCTGCCCCCGTACCACCCTTCGCCGAAACTCTTTTAAGATAGCAGCGCTCCTAGCGGCCAGTGCATTAAAAATTTGTCGTGAGTAAGCGATCCCCTCCATCCGACGAAGTTTCCCGGCCTGTATGTAAGACCGTGGGCAGGACGTCGAGGGGGACGAGTTGGAGGAAGTCAACGGGAGGATGATAGATGGCACCACGGGTAAGAAGCAAGGCGGCTTGCCAGCGAAAAGGGTGAAGGGAAGGCTGAACATGGGAGAAGGTAAGAGCACAAGAGCGGCAGTCGGTAAAATAGAGCAGTACCTGACCAAGGGGGATGTGCTATGCGGAGGTGCACGTGAGGGTTTCGTTACAAAGAGCAAGCTGCGGCACACACTGATCAAAACAATTTACAACGAGAGAAAAGAGAAAGACGGTGACACAGGGGGAAAGAAGAATGAGAAAGGAAAAGGCGAGGGGCAAGTCGCTGGCAGTGTGCTCGGCGATTCAGAGTGATTGCGAAAGTCTAACAAAATTAAAGGATGGATGTGCAGCGTTGGCCCTGGCCGATGAGGCATGTGTAGCATGGAATCCGAAAGAGGACGGTGCGAAGATGAAGAGAGGGGGCAAGACGGGGAAGGGCGAAGAAGGCGCCGACAACCCGAGCAGGGGGAGGAAGATAGGGTAAAAGAGGGGCTGGCAAAATGTCGGACGATAATGAAGTATCAAAACAGAGATTTGATGGTAGTAAGATGTAGAGGATGGAAAGAGAAACGATAGTTGATGAATAGGAAGAGAGATTTGAAGGGGACGGGCATCTGGATAAATGAGAATCTGACTAAAAGAGAAAAAGAAGTTCAAAAATGGCTCCGGGAGATTACGGGGAATGAAAAGAGTGATGGAAGAAGGGCGGATGTGAGCTAAATGAAGATAAACTTCGGGGATAGAGTCTCTAAGTTGCGAGCGAGGAAAGAGGCAACCCATTCGAAATGGGCAGCAGCCCTTTCGGACGATGCAGCAGCCCTTTCGGACCGGGGGACGGCAATGGAGACGACGAAACGGAAGAAAGAAGAGAGAAGAGAGAAGATTCGGCTGAGTTGCAGAGAGGAGGAAGCGGGAAGAGGGTTGAGGAAAAATCAGAATTTGAAATAATTTTGTGGAATGTTGCGGGAATATTTAAAATCGGAGAAGCTTGGGAATTCATAGAAAAGGCAGACATTGTCGTTTTACAAGAAACTTGGGTTAAAAAGAAGGACGAGGATAAAGGTGTTCTAAGTTTGAGTTTGAAATTCAGTTGGAATTTTAAAGCGGCGATTAAAGAAAAAGGGGTCAAAAAAGGGAGAGCAAAAGGGGGGCAGGCTATAGGTGTAAAAAAGGATTGGGAAGGGTGCTGGGAGATAAAAGTGTGGGAGTTTGGGTTAATTATGTGCAATTGTAAGTTAAGGGAAAGTACAGCAATAATAACAGTGTATAATAACATCGAAATGGGGAAAATTGAAAAAGAATTCAGAGAAGTAATTTTAGAAAAAGCATGTAAAAAAGAGAAAGTTGTGATTTTGGGAGATATGAATGCAAGGATTGGGAATGAGCAAGCGATGATTGCGAAGGATCTGGATGACGGAGACTACGAAGTAAGAAAATCTCAGGATAAGTTATTGAATGCGGAAGGCAAAAAGATGCTGAGTCTACGCGAGGACTTTGGTTTAAAGGTGTTAAATGGGAGTACAGAGGGGGATAGAGAGGGTAAGGTGACTTTTGTAGGAGGGGGAAAAGAATGTTGTGGGTCGGTAATAGATTTCGCTATTGTCTTAGACAGGGGGGGAGCAGGAAGATATTAGCCGGATGGAGGTGATAAATCGAATAGAGTCTGATCACCTGCAAATACTGTTAACTATGAGGGGAAAAGAAACAGAAGAACAGGTGTGTTTTGAGGCGGACGAGGATGAGTGTAAAATTACGAAACTGATTTGGAAAGAAGCAAATGGGGATAAATTTAGAGATGAATTGCAAAAGGATACAAGCATTGAAAAAAGTAGAGTAAGGTGGGATGGGATTAAGGAAAAAATATTAAGAGCTGCAGGGAAAGCAGGGTTAGTGAAAGGATACGGAAAAAGTAAGAGAGTGAGAAGATTGCCAAGATGGTTTAACGAGAAATGTAGAAAGCAGAGAGATGTTGTCTGGAAAAAATTGAAAGCTTTCACAAAACGTAGAAATTCTGAGATGAAGACTTTTTTCTTCTACTGAATCTTTGATCTACTAAAAAAAATAGATGAAGGTAACGATAAATGAGGCAAAATAAAAATGGAGGAATGATATTTGGGAGCAGGTCGGAAAAGCCACAAATATGCCAAAATGGTGGAAAGCCATTAAGAAATTTAGAAATAAGGGTAGAGGGACAGTTGGGGGGTAAATATCGAGGAAGGAATGGAAGGAGCATTTTGAGAGATTGCTGAGTGGAGAGAGGGGGCAAGAGAATGGGGAGTCAGAAAATATAAAGATATTGGATAGAGAGGAGCAGGCTGTTGATGAAGAAGAATGGGAGAAAGCAAAAGAGTTTTATGAGGAGTTTACAATGAAAGAATTGGAAGCCGCAGGGGAGGATGGAATAGGAATTTGTAAAGGCGCTTGCGAAGACACAAAGGGAGGAACTGAGAGAGGCGATAAATGGTATTTGGAGAGAAGAAATATTAGCAAAAGGGTGGGGAACAGCGCGGATTGTGCCAATCTATAAGGAGGGGGAAAAGGAAAAGGCAGACAACAACAGAGGCGTATCACTATTGGATGTGGGGTATAAAGTTTTGACAAAAATGATGACGATAAGGCTATGTAAATGGATAGAGAAAAATGGTAAACTGAAGGAGAGTCAGGCGGGTTTCAGGAAGAGAAGAGGCACGAGGGACCAAATATTTACGTTAAATGCAGTAATAAACAAGAAATTGAAAGGTGGAAAGCTATATGTTGCTTTTATAGACTTTAAGGCGGCTTTTGATAGGGTTAATTGGGAAAAATGATAGTAAAATTAAAGCAAAAAGAAATTGTGGGTCGAATGTTGGAAACAACAAGAGGAATTTATAGGGAGACGAGAGCAGAGGTGCAAGCTAGAGGAAAAATTACAGAAAACTTTAGAACAAAGAGGGGAGTTAGAAAAGGATGCGCTTTGAGTGCAGTGCTGTTCGACTTATATATAGATGATCTGGAAGACACGTGGGAAAGGAAAAATATAGGTGGAGTTGTGATAGGAAGGGAAAAGATTTTTGCCATAAAATATGCAGACGATGTGGCAGCAATTGCGGAGACGGCGGATGGGTTAAGAAGTATTTTGAAGGGCTTGGATAATTGGGCAGGAGATAATATGATGGAAGCAGATGCAAAAAAAAACGAAAATAATGATATTTAGAAATGAAGGAAGGATCAAGAAAGACGAAAAATGGGAATATAAAGGAGAAGAGGTGCAGATAGGAGATCATTTCAAATATTTGGGTTTTTGGTTCTCATGTAAAAATTCGGTTTGAGTTCATGGAAAAAATATTGCGGGAAAAGCGCAAAAAGCAATGAATATGGCGTGGGGCGTGTGGAGGAGGGCGAGGAGAGACATAATGGAGGGGAGGCTTTATTTATTGAATTCGATGGTAAAAGCGGGCGCTATGTACGGAGTTGAAATATGGGGTGTGGGCGAAATAGATATTTTTGAAAGGATCCAAAGTAGATTTTACAAGATGGCGTTAGGTGTAAAAAGGACCACACCAATGTATGTATGGAGAAGAGAGCTGGGTGTGCCGACGATGAAGTATCTGATAAGAGAAAGGGCTTTACGATATATTGTCGAAGTATTAGGAATGACTGAAAAAAGATGGCCACAAATTTGTCTGACGGAGGAAGTAAGGGCCATTGTGAATCATGTGCCGTCGAAGTGGGGGAAGTGCTTAAAAGCATGTATTAACGGAAATGGGGGTGCAGGATATAATCCGGATGATTTGGGAACGGACAGAGGTGAGAGAAATTGAAGCAAGAATAAACGTGGGATTAAAGAATTTAAAAAACGAGACGTTGAAGAAAGAGGAGGAGAAAATAAAGGGTTCGACGTACAATTATAGGTAGAAGTTTATCGTGGAGGATGATATTATGCCCTGGAAATATTGGTCTGAGGTAAATGTGAAGGGCAAAGACAAAGAAATGTGGGCTAGAATAAGATGTGGAAATGTTGGAAGAGCGGGAAAGAAAGGACAGAGTGACTGGATGTGCAGAATTTGTAATGAGCAGGATGAGACCCTGGAGCATTTATTGTTGTGTACAAAAACAGAGAGATGGTGACGGAACATGAGAGAAAAGGCGTGGAGGAATGGCTGGAAGGAATTCACGAAGTGGCGATTATTGGGAAGTAATAAATATGTTGGAAGGAAAAGTACAGAAAGGGATTTGTGCACATTTCAGGGAGATTGAGGAAGTGTGGGGTAAAAGGAGTTTAGAATGAGAGACCGAGAGAGGGGAAGAATAAATGGGTTTTTAAGCGAGTGGTGAGCAGATGTAAGGTATACAGATTTATGGATAAGGATGAAACGGCATAGATTATAAGATTTGTTAAAGATATATTGTCTGACATTGTATAAGTTTTGTAAAAAACTTTTTTAAAGTTTGCAATTAAAACTCTATTGAATGATTGATAGTAAGATTTATTATGCATGCTTTCAATATTGATTTTCAAATCATTTATTTTTATTTATTTATTTAAAGCATGAAGAATAAATATTACTATTTATAAAAATTATATAAGATTGAAAAATAGAAAAAATTGAATACTTGATATTTGAACTTGAAAAAATTGGAAAAAAATGGAGTACTTGATATTTTTACAATACGAGGTTTTCCGGAAAACGTTTATTTTTCGCGTAAAAAACGGAATTTTTGTCTCTAAAAAATCTTTCAAAGCAGAAAAGTACGAATAATATAGTCGTGAAAAAAAATATGAAATCAGATCGACGAGATTCTAATTGCCATGGGACTGTCGAGCCACCGAAACACCAGAATCGACAAGCTCAGCGGTGGTCAAAGGAAAAGGGTCGCCATAGCCCTCGAACTACTCAACAATCCGCCAATAATGTTCTTCGACGAGCCAACCAGGTAAATCCTGTCGAATGAAATTCACCGATAATTTCTAGGGATTTTTAATGGCCTGTAAATAATTATTCCAGTGGTCTGGACAGCGTTTCCTCCAAGCAGTGTCTCAGCCTCTTGAACGTCCTAGCTCGAGAAGGACGAACGATAATACTGTCGATTCATCAGCCTAGCGCGACCCTCTTCAACATGATCGATCATTTGCACGTAATAGCGGATGGGATCTGCGTTTATGCCGGTGGAACGAAAGCCCTCGTTCCCTTTCTCCGAAAGCACGGACTCAATTGTCCAACTCATTACAATCCGGCGGATTTTCGTAAGTTTCAACGTCCCCGCGAATCATTGAATATTTATCGAATTTTTATCGGATCCCGCGAGTCCCAAAGAAGTCATCTTCGAACATTGAGCGCCGAATCGCTCTAGGCCTCTTAAGGGGATCATTCCATGTGACAGGTATTTTGATTGCTCTTTTTGGGTTTTTTTTTTCGTCGTACCTTTAAAGCACACTATCTTTACATTTTGACCATATATTTATTAACATTTTTACAGTCCCTCACAATTTTATCCGACAAAAATAACGAGTTCAATCGACTTTACAACGTTCGGAAGATACTCATGTGTAAAAAAAAGTTGGTTGACGGCTGCCATTCCAGATGTTTTGCTCATCTGAAATAAAAAAAAATCAAATGATATTCTAGTTTGTAGACCTGAGGCTATCGCCGGAACTAGAGTGAAGTAAAAATATCGAAAATTGAATTGAAAAGTATTCAATTTTCAAGTTTCAATTAAAAAGTATTTAATTTTCAAAGTTTCAATTTAAACGTAATCAATTTCCAAAGTTTCAATTTTCAAGTTTTCAATTTTCAAAGTTTTAATTTAAAAGTATTCAATTTTCAAAGTTTCAATTTAAAAGTATTCAATTTTCAAAGTTTCAATTTAAAAGCATCCAATTTTCAAAGTTTCAATTTAAAAGTATTCAATTTTCAAAAGTAAGTAATATGGAACATTGAGTTTAAATTGAATATAGAACATTGAATTTAAAAGGGCGGTTTTAAAAGCTAAGTTTCAAGTTTCGTCATTTTTTTTTTTACTTTTTTAGTTAAACAAAAACTATGGCATATATCAGAAATATTTTAGTCGAGTGAGAACTATATATGTGCTGACTATACCATAAAAATTTGAGCGAAATCCGTTCAATAGTTTTTGAGATATCATGGAAGCCAATTTGAAAAATGCAGCTTTGAGATAAACGCGTTTATAAGTTCGAGTACGATTTACACAGAGAAAATGTTGACACCATTAGTCTGCCATGCCGGGTCCAATATAACACGCAGGCATTTTTTGCAATTTGTGCGTAACATTTTTCTCGATTTTTTGGGCCGTTCACATAGGATTACCGCCTTAAAGTTTTGTTTGTCTGTTGCCCGACGCGGGCTCGTACAGTGATGGAAGTCTGCAACGGTGATTACGGAGACTACGTCGACAAATTGAGGCACTCGATAGAAAACGGAATGTGCAACGATTGGCGCTCGAAATCCACCGTCGATTGGAGCGAAATCGAGGAAATAATAGCGGCCGGCTTGAATATCCATTTGCCCTGCTCGACGAAAACACCACAATCCCCGATAACTCCACTTTACTGCGAGCGACAAAATAAAAAGCAGGATCCCACGTACTACGCTACAGGATTTTGGAAACAGCTTTACGTACTGTCCAAGAGAAATGCCATTAGATTGTCCAGGGACAAGGTATCGTAGCTCTCATAATTATTGTCATTGTTGTCATTATTCTGTAAATGAAAATTCATCGAACACGTGCCCGAGTTTCGCAATTTTGCCTCCAGTTTGTCATTGCGCATTGTTTCATAATTTATTTCATATCTTATGAAATTGAAATGATGTTAGGGACCATTATTGTGCAAGCTTGTCTCATTTTACGAATTATTAAAGAAAAGGAAAAATTCAACCCACATTTTGAAGATTATTGTACATATTGATTTTGCAGTCTTTCGAAATTAATTTAAGAACTTAAAAAAATGACGCTTTTTTATTAATTCAATTTAAAAAGAATATGTAAATTAAAAAATTGACATTATTATTTACGTGACATTATTTATTGACTTTACTTGGAGTCAAAGTTAAACGTTATTTTAAGTTGTGATGAATATCGATGTAGAAAGATTTTCAACGAAAAGTCAACAATTTTTATTTACTATGGTGGATTTGCTTGTGAATTGTTATTTTAAGCCATGCAATTGTCGGTGTTTATGAACATTTCGTACTTTACCAAAATGAAAAGAAAAAATACTGCATTCGCGCTCGATTCCAAACTGCTGAACAATAATTTGATAACCGTGAGGGTATTTTTATTGCCTTTCTTTAATTCTCACAAAACAGGCTCCAAGTATTAAAAAAAATTGCCGAATAAAATACGAGTAATAATTCTCTTTCATGGAAAATAAATGCAATTAGTAAACATAATTTTCCATTCGTTCAATGCATTCGGTGCAATCCACGTTATTTCACGTCCACAAAGCACTTCATCCACGTACACGTATTCGTCTATTTCTTCATTTGTTTTTTCCCTCCGATGTCGATGTTTATTTTTTATTTATTTTTGTTTTCCACGATGTCTAGGTTCTTACATTTATGCGACTGGGAATGCACTTGTTAGTTGCATTGCTCGTCGGGATGTTGTACTACAAAGTGGGCCAGGACGCAACTTACGCTTTCGATAATTTCAATGCACTCTTCTTCAACATAATGTTTCTCATGTACAGCGCTTTCAGTGCGACTTTAATCACGTGTAAGTAATTCGCGACGCAATGTTTCGCGATTCCACGAACGATTGATCGAACTCCTTCGATCTTGATTATTTATTTTTATCCTTTCTTTTCTTCGATTTCATTCAATCATATTACGTTTTTATTCATAACGTCGTTACGAAAAGTTGATATTTATTTGAATGAACACAAACGAATGAATCAGAATGCAGAGTTGGGCGTAATTCTATTTATAAATACGAATACGAATTTATTCACATCGTGATTCTCATGTGAATTTAAATACAAATTTATTCATACCTCACTTATTGTAAATACGAATACAAATAAATTCGTATTCACAAGTGTGAATATGAATTCATTTGTATTCAGATGCATACATACAAATAAAATTGTATTCACAAATATTCTGAGCATATAAATAAATTCACAGAAAAAAATTGTCAATATTTACAAAAAATCCTGTGAATGAAAAAAAAATCACATCAAAATCTGTGGATGCAAATGTATTCACAAAGAATTGTAAATACAAAAAAATTCACAAAATAAGTTGTGAATTTTTTCGTTTTTGAGACAAATTAAAATCAAATTCACAATGATTAGATTAAAATTTACACCAAAATACATAAGAACTCACTTGTGGTGTACATTTTAATATAGTTGTCGCGAATTCGATTTTAATTTTCTTCAACTTGAGGAAATTCACAACTCATTTTGTGAATTTTTCATATTTATAATGTAATATTTGAAACTCACAACTTGTTTTTCAAAAATTTCTTTGCCTCGACGCAATGTTTCCTCTCAAAATACGTACGAACTCACTTTTGGTGTGAATTTTAATCTAATCATGGTGAATTTGATTTTAATTTGTCTTAAATACGAAAACATTCACAACTTATTTTGTGAATTTTTTTGTATTTACAATTTTTTGTCAATACATTTGCATTCGCAGGAATTTTTGCAAATATTCACATTTTTTGTGAATATTCACAATTTTTTTGTGAATTTATTTGTATGTTCAGAATATTTACGAATACAATTGTATTTGTATGCATGCGTGTGAATACAAATAAATGCGTATTCACACTCGTGAATACGAATTTATTCGTTTTCGTATTTACAATAAGAGAAGTATGAATAAATTTGTATTTATATTCACACGAAAATCACGATGTGAATAAATTCGTATTCGTATTTATAAATAGAATTACGCCCAACTCTGTCAGAATGAATAGAACAAAATGGTGATTGTTGTTTATCCGTGATGAATACAAATTCTTTTTATTTATAATAATAATTTCGAAGGTTTAACAATGTGCATTAATAATAACTTTAAAAAAAATTGAAAACCAATTAAATTTATAATAAATAAAAAATAAAGGTTACAAAAATTGAAAATAAATGTATGTTATTTGAAAAAAATTAATTTATGATAATGAAATGGTTCTAGTTCCGTCTGAATTGCCGATCGTAACGAGGGAACACTTCAATCGATGGTACAAGCTCCGATCGTTCTATCTGGCCAACAAAATCGCCGATTTTCCGGTACAGATAGCCGCCGCCTCGACTTACGCCCTTATCGTTTTTTACATGACGGGTCAGCCCTTCGAAGCGCGGAGACTCGGCCTATTCGTCCTCGTTTACGTCATGATTAGTCTCGTCGCGCAGGTGCTCGGTATCATACTCGGGATAGCTATGAAGGTTCAGGTAGGTTTGAAAAATGAAGAAAAAAAAAATCAGAAATTCGCATCGTACCCCCCGATCGCGGTCGATTTTGACGCGAGAATGCACAAAGGGAGGTCCTAAATCGAAGCTCTGTTCTCTACAGAACGGTGTCATCTTCGGCCCTTTGATTATCCTACCGTTCACCCTGTTCAGCGGTTTCTTCGTGCATCTCAACGATGCTCCCCACTATCTGCAATGGTTGTTTCACGCTTCCTTTTTGAAGTACGGCTTCGAGGGTGTAATGGCGACGATCTACGGGTAAGTCTCTTTTTGCGAACAATAATTTAATTAACGAATAAATATTATGCACTGGTGAATGGGCGATCCGGTGGCGGAGAATCAGAAGAATATGGGGCCGTCTAAACCGGTACGGATTTTCCACAGTTTCGCCGTACCCTCGGCAAATGCGATGCATTGTAGCATAAGAAATCGTCACGGTGTAACGGGTGGAAAAATAGCTGATTTTCGCGATTTTTTTTTTCGTTGGTTACAATACTGAATTTAACAATCAGTCTGAATTTAAAGAAAAAAAAATTGTTCAAGTGAGCATAAATTAAAGATAAACCGTTTCAGGCCTGTCGAAGCCGAATTGGGAATCACAAAATCATTAATAGCATTTTTGGAGATCAAAATGATAAAAATCTTCTCCAAAAATATGATCAATTGAAGAAAAAAATAGAAGGAAAAATGGGCCCACGATGAGACTAGTCTTAAAAATCATAGAATGGGTCACTCTATTTTAGAGAATTTTTTGAAAAAAATTTAAAAAGTCGATCATCTTTAAAAAAAATAGTTTTCACTTTAGAAGGAAAAAAAACATTGACATTGATGATTGATAATTTTTTCATATTTTTTAACGAAAGTATCGAAATGAAAAAAGGTTATATGTTGACATTTGTCGATATCTCAATTAGTTCCAGATTTATCAGCGTTTGAACGTTTCCAAAATTTCCGAAATCGACATATTTCGTAAAATTATAACTCCTAAAAAAGAAGAGATGAAAATCTAAAAATTGGTGTGGATATTTCTTTCATGAGGTACAATTTCACAAGAAAAAATCGGGAAAATAAAAAATGGTGAGGGTCACGGGCTAGGTGAAATGGCGTGGAATTTTCCATACGTATGTATATTACAGTAAAGTTACACAATACCGACTCGTTTCTTATAGTGGCTGGTTGAAAAAAGCTGCGAGACAGAAATAAATATTGGACTCATTTTTTTCGTCGTTTTTTCGTGGGTGCGATTTTAAGAAAAAATTAATGGCTCACGTTAATACACAATTGCAGATAAATGTAATCAAGTTGCATTCCCCGATAATGAAATATTTGATAAATGACGCGTGTTGAAAGAAACGCAAAAAGTGACTTCGATCCTCGATTACGACGCAGATTCGACCGGAAGAAAATGGCCTGTTCCGAGATCTACTGCCACTTTGCGACGCCGAAAAAATTACTGAACGAGCTGGACATGATGAACGTCGACTACTGGCGCTCGATATATGTCCTTCTTGGCCTCTACATCTTCCTCGACATGATCGCTTTCGCGACCCTCAGGCTGAAACTCAGAATGCGCCGGTAATATTACTGACCAAAGAAAAAAGCAATCAAAACATTGCACTGCACACGATATATGCATGCGATAATTGAATATCGAAGATAAGACTCGTATCGAATCTTGCGAGAGGGCCGCGAGGGTGTAATTCATTGATTTGCGTGTCAAGTATTTGACAAACTCGATAATCATATTTATGAGAATACTCGCGGAACTGAGTGCATCACGTGGCGAAGATTCAGGATTCATCATAGTGTAACGAGCCGAAAAAAAAAAGAAAATACAATTGTTAAACGTTTATTTTTTTGCATTTTCTTGAACGTTTGCATTTTATTTGCACTTTCTTTAAGGTTTCTTTAACGTTTAAATGTCTTCGAAAAAAGGCGTCCTCACGGTGTACACGGTTATGGCCGTAAATATTATCTGAAACAACATTTGTAAAAAGATTATTGATCAATATAAAAGCCGCCATCTTGCCATGGAGGGTTTTTTTAAAATCAAAATTGACAAAACGGCGGCGGTTTGAAAAAACGTATCAAATTTAGCTTATTTTTTCGAGTTTTTCGTTAAAAAAAAAATGATGGTTTAAAAAAAAAAGTTTCCGTAGCAAGATACAAAATTGCGTGAAAAATGCTGGTCAACATTTGAGACGGATCGCTTGAAAAATCTTCCCTTGAGAGTGTACGCTTTGAAAAACGAGATTTCGAGAAAAACGCGCTTAAGGGGTGAGATGCAGTCATAGGCGTGAAAAAACGAGCATTTACAATGATTTTTTTTTTATAGTAATTATGTTTGTTTTACAAAAGTGGTTACACAGACATTTTGTGTTATATTTCAACTTGACTTGTACAAATTTTCAAAGAAAAATATTGATTATTTATAAAAAAGATCGCCATCTTTGTGGACCTTCGGCATGTAGTGCTTTGCGGTGACCATCGTTAAATTGCTACTGGATCGTCTGAAATGAAGAAAGAAAAAAAAATCATTCGTTCAATAATGAATCTAGTCCTTAATCGAAGCTTTTTTTTCCAAAAATTAACAAAATGGCGGCTTCCGACAGATAACTTTCGATCTTCGACCAAAAAATCGCTCGTTTATTGTTTAAAAAAATAGAAATTTTCAACAAAAATGAAAATCCTTCGATTAAGGACTAGTTTCTAATGCTATCAATGAGCACACCAAATTTTATCAAAATCCATTGAGTGGTTTTCGAATAATAGTGGTCACCGACTTGAAATACATAGTTTCGAGAAAAACGCGTTTAAAGTTTTTCGATGTGCATACGGTATTATATGTTCGTAAAATTTTGAGCTCTATGGATGAAGCTAAACTTTTTTATGTATTTTGATCCGCTGAATTCGAATATCACAATTTTTTGCCGAAAAGTCGAGCATTCAATTGTTTATAGCCAATTGTTAAAACAATTTTTCAAAAAATTAACGTTTTTCGGGATGAATTATAAAAAAAAAAATATTTTGGACAATTTTTAAACGAAAGTATTCTTTATAAAATGTTGTTAAAATTCATAGTTCTTGAGTAATACATTTTTGAAAATTTTTGAAAGAGTTTTCCGATTTTACACTTTATGTATAGAAATACTAATTAAAAAATTACTTACATCGAATCATCAATTCTTGGCCCATATGGTAGGGCTTCTGCCGATGTGAAAGCTTCCAAAATATGCCATGGGGACCCGACGCCCCTACACTAATTGTGGGATATCCCCGAAACTTATCATCGGATTGACTTGAAATTTTCAGGAAATATTTTCGAAACATTATACTTCAAGGAAATGTTTAAAAATACGATTTTCTGAAAATTCCGACTGCATCTCACCCCTTAAATGTCCCAGTGCGCAGGCCGTTGCTCGAATCACTTTCTCTAAGAAAGGCGACCGAAATTAATCGAATTTCGCCCGAAAAATTAGACAGCATGTTTATAACCGTCTATACTATCGGATAATGCAAAAAAAAAACGATTTTTTTGAAAATGTTACACTGTGATGATTCCTTAAAGGAAAAAAAGTTGAATATTCGACCCTACCGAGTTGGGGAATAATTGTTTTTTTTTTTTTACAAAATTTCTTACCGTGCTTTCTAGTCAGAGCATTTTTTTTTTCTTCGTTTTTTTTCTAATTTACATCACACGAATACGAAACGGTATTCCGGTCGACAAAAATCGTCTAGTTCGATTTTTGTTTTCTCTTTCGTCTTCGGACAAAGCCATAATAATAATATTAACAATAATGTCTCCGTGAGAACGAGGTTTCGATTCATGCTGCCATTGTTGCGTTGCAATATTTGTGTACCGCGGATGCGAGCGAGATAACCCGATGTAGTTGATACTTTGTTCAAGTACGGACTTTGGACGATAAGTCTGCGTGCGTTTTATAAATACACATATACGTATGTAGGCATAAAATCTCATCTCGTCTCATATACAGAAAAATTAATGTTTGTATGTTCGTCTTCTATGCGTTCGCGCGTCGTTCATCCGATTGAGTTGAAACTTTGTACAATTGTTGTCGGCGCTTGCGCGAAAGTTTCTGACATAGTACCATCAACGTCCACTAGGTGGCGCGCGAGTCGTATCGGATAATTGTTCGTCTTTGATAATTGAAGGAGGCATTGCAACGCGTGCCGGGCATTAGCTAGTGATCTAAAGAACTTCGACATTCGCCGGCGAAAAATATTGCAATTTCGCCGATGCGAGTAGCGCAAGCTGAGCGCCTTCTGCGCATGCGCGGTAAATCTCGCCGGCAGCTCACTGCGAATTACCTACAAAAAAATGTCAGTGAACTCTTATAAAAAATTGCGTCGAATTGTCTAGATTGTAATTTAGGGGTAAAAGGGACAGTCTTTTGAAAACGGTGTAGCGGAATTTGGGGGAACTTCAAAGTTGAATTTTTACTCGACGTATCTATGGTGATAAAAAAAATACATCGGTATCCTTTAACATTTAGGGGTGAAATGCTCGAACCTCCTTACTTGAAATTTTCACATATCACTGTACGTGCCTTATAGTTATTTCTTTTTTCTATCTATCTATATATATATATATATATATATATATATATATATATATATATATATATATATATATATATATATATATATATATATATATATATATATATATATATATATATATATATGAGGATTGAGATGTGTCAAGGATTTTTTTTCGAACTGAGGCACTAAAATAGAAAAAAGAACTAGGAAGACACGACTGATCTTTTTCTTCGTTTTTTCTTTCTTATTGTAACATCGATAAGTGTCCGTCTTTCTTTTCCTTGCACTTTTGTTTTTGGGCTCGCTTCAATAATTGCCATTTTTCGATGCGGTATATAGATAGAAAAGAGAAATAACTATAAGGCATATATTAGGTGCGCAACTAAGTTCCCGCTGTTTTTCAAGAGATGGCACCACTAGTAAGTGCTGGTCGATTGTGACATAACCAAAATGGCATGAACCAAGCTTAGACATACGGTAAACAAACCGCTTTGACACATTAGTGATTTTGCGTCGTACATTTTTGTTCGTGTGAAAATGTCTGATTTTGTGCCAAATAATCGTCATTTGCGGGAAGTGTTGCTTTTCTTCTTTCATTCGAAGAAAATGGTGGCTGAAGCCCATCGAGAACTCCGAAAAGTTTACGGAGATGCTGCTCTAAGTGAAACAACGTGCCGTGATTGGTTCCGTCGCTTCAAAGACGGTGATTTCGATGTTGACGACCGTTCACGTGAAGGAAGGCCAAAAACCTTCGAAGACGCTGAATTGGAGGCATTGCTCGATGAGGATCCGTGCCAAACGCAAAAAGAGCTTGCTTCAGCATTAGGAGTTACCCGCTAAGCCATTTTCAAGCGATTGCATGCGTTGGGATTGATTCAAAAACAAGGAACTTGGGTTCCTTATGATTTGAAGCCGAAAAAGTGATTTTACAGCATGACAATGCTCGGCCTCACGTTACCAAACCCGTTAAAACCTACTTAGAAACGCTGAAATGAGAAGTCCTACCCCACCCGCCATATTTCCCAGATATTGCGCCGTTCGATTATTACTTGTTCCGTTCGATGGCACATGGTCTGGCTAATCAGCAGTTCCGCTCATATGAAGACATCTCAAAATGGCTTGATTCGTGGATAGCCTCAAAAAACGAACACTTCTACCATGACGGTATTCGGGCTCTGCCAGAAAGATGGGAAAAAGTTGTCGCTAGCGATGGGCAATATTTCGAATGATTCATTTGTAACCATTTTTTCACAATAAAGTGGCATTTTCATAAAAAAAACAGCGAGAACTTAGTTGTGCACCTAATATAGGTATATATATGTGTGTGTGTGTGTGTGTGTGTGTGTGTGTGTGTGTGTGTGTGTGTGTGTGTGTGTGTGTGTGTGTGTGTGTGTGTGTGTGTGTGTGTGTGTGTGTGTGTGTGTGTGTGTGTGTGTGTGTGTGTGTGTGTGTGTGTGTGTGTGTGTGTGTGTGTGTGTGTGTGTGTGTGTGTGTGTGTGTGTGTGTGTGTGTGTGTGTGTGTGTGTGTGTGTGTGTGTGTGTGTGTGTGTGTGTGTGTGTGTGTGTGTGTGTGTGTGTGTGTGTGTGTGTGTGTGTGTGTGTGTGTGTGTGTGTGTGTGTGTGTGTGTGTGTGTGTGTGTGTGTGTGTGTGTGTGTGTGTGTGTGTGTGTGTGTGTGTGTGTGTGTGTGTGTGTGTGTGTGTGTGTGTGTGTGTGTGTGTGTGTGTGTGTGTGTGTGTGTGTGTGTGTGTGTGTGTGTGTGTGTGTGTGTGTGTGTGTGTGTGTGTGTGTGTGTGTGTGTGTGTGTGTGTGTGTGTGTGTGTGTGTGTGTGTGTGTGTGTGTGTGTGTGTGTGTGTGTGTGTGTGTGTGTGTGTGTGTGTGTGTGTGTGTGTGTGTGTGTGTGTGTGTGTGTGTGTGTGTGTGTGTGTGTGTGTGTGTGTGTGTGTGTGTGTGTGTGTGTGTGTGTGTGTGTGTGTGTGTGTGTGTGTGTGTGTGTGTGTGTGTGTGTGTGTGTGTGTGTGTGTGTGTGTGTGTGTGTGTGTGTGTGTGTGTGTGTGTGTGTGTGTGTGTGTGTGTGTGTGTGTGTGTGTGTGTGTGTGTGTGTGTGTTGGTTTTTTCCTTAGGTACACGCTTTTCGCGTTTATTACCTATTCTTTCCCATCATTATGATCGTTCTTTCCTTTACTGTTTACTCCTTTTTTTCTCCATCTTTCTCCCTGTTCCCCCCTCTTGCAGCCGCAGCCGACTTCCCCCTCTGTATTATATTCATCATGACATTTCTGTCATGGGTATAGAGAAACTGCGAAAAACCTATACCAATACAGCCGGTCATCGAGTTCGCCCCCCAGTCGTGAAACTAGTCTTATTTCGCCGCGAAATGCCGAAGAAAAACATTTCACGACGATATGTACGCGACTGGGATTCGAACCCGGGACCTCCCGGTCCGCTGGTTTAGTGGCGAGCACGCTAACCACTAGACCATCGCATCGGTTCTATATATATGGTTAAAAAAATATTTTTTTTTTCGCGGTACTCAACGAAAAATGTTATGAAAAAGTTATTCATACAAAATTTGAGAGGTCTAAACATTTTTTTAGGTAGTGCTCAAACGATTAAAAATTTTTTTTTTTCGATTTTTCGTCTATTTTTTCCCTGCCAATACACATCATGATAATATAATTCAAATAATTTATCCACCTCATGTTGAAAGTGATCTTCGTTGGACAATTGAGTCTGATTTTATCGTAAATATATTTTTTTCAATGCTGCCCACTCCAATCGTAGTTTTTGTAACCTTTAGAAATTGATGCAAGGTTGAGAAATTCCTATTCCGGTTTCGCTCCAAATATTAGT
This sequence comes from Ophion ellenae, assembly GCA_963210295.1. Taxonomy (NCBI): domain Eukaryota; kingdom Metazoa; phylum Arthropoda; class Insecta; order Hymenoptera; family Ichneumonidae; genus Ophion; species Ophion ellenae. The sequence goes on from OY723395.1 coordinate 31,969,557, forward strand.
TATTTTGTCGATAGCGTTTTGTGTTCTCTCTCGAACAGAAAATTTAAGAGTATTATGATGGTGAAAGACTTAATGCTTCTCTATTCGTGGGCAGTTTTCGCTCCACAAATTCATCGATTTCCGACCCAATCAGATAAATTTCAGCACTCTCACTATCGGCCAAATTCGCGATCATTTTTTACATTTTTATTTTTACGTGTACTGTGACGTACCTGAATACAGCAACTACTGGAAACAGTCGAATGAATTGCGAAAAGAACTCACGGACAGTCAGAGAAACAAAGGTGCAGTAGCGTCAATAGCGTCGCGGTTTGTAACTCTCAAATCCGTATGACTGTTTTCTTACCCCAAAACAACATATTACTCCAAAAAAACACGCATACTTGTTGGACGTTCAGTAAACACCGTGTTCTTGTTCATCGAGTGGTTCATATAATTTTCACAACGGAATTACATATATTGATTCTTAATCTGCAAATACAAAATGTTTATGGTGAAAAAAAAAGATTTAAATAAAAATTGTGTATTGTTACAGACAAAATTTGATCAAGACTTACATTGAATCTCGCACGAACATTTTCTGCATCGAAATGAAAAAAATCAATACTCCGATAATCATGAAAAAGGCGTTTGAGCACTAACTAAAAAATTGTTTACAACCCTCAAATTTAGCAAAATTTTCTTTTTCTTAACATACTTCAATTTTCCGTTGAGAAAAAAAATCGATTTTTTTAACCACCCTAATATATATATATATATATATATATATATATATATATATATATATATATATATATATATATATATATATACATGCACATATATTTTCTGCGCAATAAACGGCGGACACGCGCGAACGCTCAACGAATGCAAATTAACTTCCAATATTTCTCAATAATCTTACGCTGTCATATTATCATGTATTCGCGTGACCAACAAGCGCAACGATATCCGCTAGTTATCCGTTTTTTCTTTCTTTCTTTTTTCGTTTTTAATGTCTTCGAGACTAGGCTTGCTTCACTCACAATGTCGTGTGATTGAACGGTAGAAAAAAAAGAATGTACACACTTCGCGCGATCGTGTGCAAAGCTCATTGGAGGAAAAAAAAACAAACAAACGATACTCTATAATGAAACTGAAAGAGAAACGTCATTATACAGATGAATAATATTTATATATAAACAAATTACTGAATTGCAGGAATTTTACACCCTTTGCGTAATGTTTTTTTCCCCTGCTTTATTTATATTTTATTGTTATTTTTTACTATATTCGACTGTGGAACTCCAAATGTCATAAGGGGGCGTACGCAAATTATGTAACGCAATTTGGGGGGGGTCCGACCAGACGTTGCGGTCTACGTACGCGGGGAGGGGGGGCAAGGTTTGCGTTACGTCACGATTTTAGAACTGCCAGAAATAGCAAAATTTCTGCAGGTTCGAGTTTTTAATTTAAAACTCGCGCGGAATTTTACTGCGGAAAGTTGACAACTTTCCATACGCAATGTCAGTTAAGGGGGGAGGTCAGCGTGCAATAACTTGCACAGAAGTTTTCCCCAAGCAAAATTTGGAGAACAAAAATTTATAATTCTTGGAAGTACATATATTCAAAAATATGTTAGCAATATTTTTAGTCACTAGTCGGCAAATTGACGGAGTTACAGTCACTTTAGTGAGAATAGGTAGCGCGACCGATTAGTGCCCTCAGTCCCTCCAAATGTGGCATCGGTCACAATAGACGAAGTCCAGGCTCTTATTATTTTGTGAAATATAATGAAGGTGAATATCGCCCCAGACTCGATACTTCAATGTAAGTATCAATATTCTCAAAAAAACATAACTTTATGTCAAGAAAAACGGAACGAAAAATTCGAACGCGTTTTTCTCGAAACTATTTTATTCAACATTGTCCCAGCGAATAATCAAAAACTTATCAACCGATTTTCAATTTTTTTTACATTTTTGTAATCGCGGTGACTAAGGTTGTACGTAGCCGATTTTTGAAATTTGCATAATTACTATTTTTGAAGACTGCTTGAATACATAAAAGGGCCTTGAAAATAGAAAAAAATGTTCAAACTGTCGACATTATGTAAAAAACAAAACAATATAAAAAAACGGCTACGCATAACGATAGCTGCAGTTGTATAGATATCGATAAATTGTTGACTTTCAATTTACAGTAAACCTTTCATAAAGATATCGATGGGGCAATGAAGGGAAATTTTTTTTGTCGTTAAATCAAGGCATATATAGGTTAATTTTTAAGATTTTTTCAAGAAAATTGGGGAATTTTGAGTTACGTAATTTGTGTACGTACCTTAAGGGCAATAGGAAGAAAAACGTCGAAAAGTAATAACAAGATGACGAATGTAATAGATACCTTCAAAATGTTCATCCTAAATGTATATACACATCTGTATATATCTATATATAGACAGTGGGTACCAAAAATATCTGAATAAAATACCCTCGATATTTTTATAAAAATAACTAGAGAAAGAAGTTTGTTAATGCCGATTATTTTCGACGACAATCCTTTTGTTATAGGGTGTCTCAAAATGACCTGACATTTCAATTTATTAATAAAACGTATTATTTATTTGAAAAGTACGAATATTTTTATTTCAACATAAGGTACAAACATGGAGGTTATGTTTGGAACACAATATCCGATGAATGGCCGCTTCGTCCCTGTTTGCAAGCGTTCACTCTTTTGACGAAATTTTCAATAACATTTTGGCGTAATTGCGGACTACATTAACGGTGCGTCCAATTGCTTCGTCGAGCTCTGGAATAATCTGTGGATCATTGGCATACACTATTCCTTTAAAAAAAGTCCAATGGCGTCGAACCGCACGATCTTGGGGGCCACTTCACATCGCCGCGGCGCGAGATAACACGACCATGAAACTTCGTCTGCAATGACTGCATTGTTTCGCCCGCAGTGTGGCAGGTGGCGCCAGCTTGTTGAAAGAATATGTATTTCAAGTCCATATTCCGTTTATGCCATTTATCGGATATTGTTTCACACATAACCTCCAGGTTTGTACCTTATATTAAAATAAAAATTTCCGTACTTTCCAAATAAATAATACGTTTTATTAATAAATTGAAATGTGAGGTTATTTTGAGATATCCTATATAAAAATACTTCATGTCAATGTTCATGTGAATAATGTATGTGTGGGAAGCGGAATGTGCATTACTTCCTTTTTGTCTATTGTGCATGTGTACGGATAAAGTGATATACGAGCTTTAAGTTCTACTCTGTAAAGGTTTATTAAGTCTGCGCGACTAACTTCAGACCACAGATGCACAATTTCGTAATTATTCGTCAGCTCGTTCTGGCGAGAAACCGTTTTAAAATTCATCTCCAATACGAACAGCCTTTTTCATGGACGCGCGCGCGTATGTGTGTGTGTGTGATTTATGGATGTGTGCGTGTGCGTGTGTGTGTATATAAAGGGAGCTTCAATTCGTACAGTGATATTATTATTCGTGCCACTATGCAAAATACCATTATTAAAATTGAATTATAATTGAAATTATCATCGAATTATACATTATATCATATTATTACATATTTTCCTAAGTACAACGTATACCTTTATAAATATATAGCACAGTGATATTTTTATTCGTACCACTATGCAAAATACCATTATTAAAATTAAATTGTAATTGAAATTATACTCGAATTATACATTATATCATAATATTATATATTTTTCCAAGTTCCAACGTATACCCTCCTGTGTTTTTACGTATTACTCGTTCCCAATTGAACCCTTTCCTATCACTCCCTGCCTGCACTTCACCAATCTCACCTAACGGCCTGGCATCGATGATTCCATGTAAGTTGACAAATTTCATGATTTATTCATTTCCAAATTTTCAAACGCGTTTTTCCCAAAACCACGTTCTTCAAATCGGTACCCAAAATTTCACGAAAACCAATGAACCGATTGCCTTGAGGTTTTTTGTGGTTATTCTATACACCATTATCTAGTACTTGTCATAAGATTTTTTTTTTCCCGTTACTTAGTTCTTGTTTTATAGGGAAAATAATAACTAATTTTTGGCCCAAAAATCACTATTTATGTTCAAACGTCCGCCATTTCGTCATAAATCGATATTTTCAAAATCGGCTATGGCAAGTACTAGATTATAGTATCTGATTTAATAATCTTTTTGGTTTTTTTTTTCAGATGATTTTTGAAGAAACGCCGCTGGGTACCGTATACGCAGATTTTTTTACGTCGCTCCAAGGATCATACAATATCCTTGTATATTTTTGATATTTTTAAATAAAGAAAATTAAACATATTTTTGAATGTATATACTTTTAAATAATTAAAACCCCAATCCGAAATTTCAAATAGTTTTCCGTGAAAGAATTCACAAAAATGACCTCTTTCCGGCTCCAAGGTGTATATCTCCCCTTAAGCTACACTATACCGCATTTGCCGAGGGTCCGGGGAAACTGCGAAAAACCCCGTACTAGTATAGACGGCCCCATATTCTTCTGATTCTCTGGTGCCCAGACGGTCACCGCTCCGAGTATCGGCCATGCACAACACTACTTAAGACGAAGGGACGCTGTGTCGGTTCGTTATTTATAATTATAAACGGAAAAAAAAAGAAATATCAAATCATTATTGTTATTCATCATATATCGAAATTGGATATTACCAAACAAAGAAGATTTATACGCCAGTTCTGTCTATGCTGATTTGTCAATATCACTGTATCGTTTTTTTCTTCTTCGGGAAGCTGTTGAATTATTGAGATGAGAAGAAAACGAATGATAATGAAAAATGGAATATAATAATCGTAAATAAATATAATACGTGTTGATAAGTATAATTCTATAGTAATATACAATAATAATAGATAATGAAGAAAATACTTTTTAAAAAGTGTATAAGTAACGGGCCTCAATTATCACATCAATAAATCAACAAAAGACGAAGGACCGCTGTGTCAGTTCGTTGTTGATAATTATGAAGGAAAAAAAAAAACAAATATCAAATCATTATTGTTATTCATCATATATCGAAATTGGATATTACCAAACAAAGAAAATGCATACGCCAGTGCTCTTTATGCTGTCTCGTTAATGTCACTTTATCGTTTTTTTTTCTTCGGAAAGCTGTTCAATTATTGAGATGAAAAAAAAGAATGATAATAAAAATGGTGAAGAAAAAATGTAATATCATAATCGTAAACATAATACTTGATGATAAATATAATTCAATAATAATAGATCATGAAAAAGACATTTTTTGAAAAGTGCACAAGTGACGGGCCTCAATTATCACATCAATAAATCAACAAAAGACGAAGGACCGCTGTGTCGGTTCGTTGTTTATAATTATAAAGGAAAAAAAGCAAATATCAAATCATTATTGTTATTCATCATATATCGAAATTAGATATTACCAAACAAAGAGAATTTATACACCAGTGCTCTTTATGCTGTCTCGTTAAGGGGAAATGTACACCTTGAAGCCGGAAAAAGGTCATTTTTGTGCATTTTTTCAAGGAAGACCATTTGAAATTTCGGATTGGGGCTTTCATTATCTAAAAGTATATACATTCAAAGATATGTTTAATTTTCTTTATTTAAAAATATCAAAAATATACAAGGATATTATATGATCCTTGGAGCGTCGTAAAAAAATCTGCGTATACGGTACCCACTGGCGTTTCTTAAAAAATTATCTGAAAAAAAAACCAAAAAGATTATTAAATTAGACACTATAATCTAGTACTTGTCATAGCCGATTTTGAAAATATCGACTTATGACAAAATGGCGGACGTTTGAACATAAATAGTGATTTTTGGGCCAAAAATTAGTTATTATTTTGCCTATAAAACAACAACTAAGTAACAGAAAAAAAAATCCCATGACATGTACTAGATAATGGTGTATAGAATAACCACAAAAAACCTCAAGGCAATCGGTTAATTGGTTTTCGAGAAATTTTGGGGGCCGATTTGAAAAACGGGGTTTTGAGAAACACGCGTTTGAAAATTTGGGAATGAATAAATCATGAAATTTGTCAACTTACATGGAATCATCGATACCAGGCCCATAGTGTAGGTCTTCTACGGTCGACGGAATGTTCATAGCTTTTAAATACTCGACCTCGACCATCTAGGTGTATATCTCTCCTTAAGGGACTATACCAGTGTGGCACTTTGAAAAAATCGATTTTTTGCCTTTTTCGATAGTTACACTTTCAAGAATATCCTGTAAAAATTTCAAGGCCGTATCTCTAATCATTTTATGTTGCAAAAATCGATAGTTAAATCTTTAAACGCGTTTTTGTCGAATGAGATTTTTCAAATTTGCTGACATTGTAACTCAAGGAGCAATTATCCCATTGACTTGAAATTTGAACTGAGTACTTTTGAATATATTTACTCTACAATGACGTAGGATATTTTTGATTGGATGAAAATTGACGATTTGGCATTGAAAAAGACGACCATTTTACAGGCAAGAAAACAGACTTTTCTTTATAACTACGCCATTTTGTTAGATTTTGATATTTTTCGAAAATCCTACGTCATTGTACAGGAAATACCTTCCAGTTTAACGACATTTTCCCCATTTTCGATTTCAGCTACTCAATCGGCCGGAATCATGTCAGCAGTGGAGGAACTTTTTATTTTCCGCTTCCGAAGGCAGCGCTAAAGTCGCTTGGATCTCAATATTTTTCTATGAAAAAATTATGTAATATAGGTGAAATATAGCCAAATACATTCTTAATTTTCCGAAACATTTCATTGAGTGCTTTGCTTCCAAAAAATTTCCGAAAATCACCAAAATGTTCAGCGTTCACACTGGTATAGCCCCTCAATATCACTGTATCGTTTTTTTTTCTTCGAAAAAGTAGAAATACTTCGCTGTTGAATTATTGGGATGAGAAAAAAAAGGATGATAGCAAAAATCGTGAATAAAAAATGTAACATAATGGTCGAAAAATATAATACGTAATGATAAATATAATTCGACAATAATAAATAATAGTAATAGATGATGAAGAAAATAGTTTTAAAAAAAAGTGTATAAGTGACCGGCAACAATTATCAAAGTTCATCTCAGTGAGCACTCGGCCCGACTGGGACGGACGACCACTCTGTCTATTCCCCACCATTGGCCATCATTCCCGTTTCTCCGCAGCTTGCAATCTCGCAAACCAAGTGCTCCTCTTCGCTGGTACTCGATGAGATATCACCGTCGAGGCTTCTGCACGCGTAGAAAAGACGATACGCGCGGTCAGTATGCGCGATTCCGTCACCGGCCACGGCTCCTAGATTTGTCGTTCGCTCGCGAACAAACATCATACTTGTTTTTATCGCCACTCATCTCTTTGTCTCGCCGTTTACGATCGCTATCGAGTATAGCCGAAAATCACCAGCCACGACGAAGTTCCAAAGTATCAAAGTGCCGAGAGTGTCAAAGTGCCCGAAAGCGCGTCGCTCCTGTTCACTTTTTGTCCTTCTTTCTCCTCGTCCGGTTTATCGAAACCTGAATATATTTCGAAGGTCGACGAAAACAAGCAAACTGGATTCACAGGGATATTTTTTCGTCGTCGCCTTGCACAGACGGCTTTTTTATGGCCTTTTTTAAAAGCCATTTTATTCCGATACTATTTTTTTCCTCGTGCTTAAAGTTATTTTAGACAAACCTTTTTTTCCATTGGTCAATTTTAAGCGAGCATTTTTTTTGCCCTTTGGTTTTTTGCACACGAGGGAACTAAACTTCGCAGGTCTAAATTGGTTTGTAAGAGTGAATTGTTCTTGAACATTTTATCTTTCAATTGTGTTGTATGGGAATTTTTTTCGTGTCCTTGATTTTTTCGATATCATTTTACACGAAGTCCCTTCGCCCTTCGTTCAAAATCAATTTGAACACATGCAATATTTTCCTTTGAACATTTTCAACTCGAACAATAAGCAACAAGCGTACAAGTTCCTTTTTTTCTTGAACGTTTTTTCAATTTATTTCACGCAAAAACCGTAATATTTGTGAAAATATTATTATTTAACTTGAAAAAATTATGTAAGTCGTGAAATTATATTATTATTTTCTAGAATTATTGTACGCAAGTAAATCGTTTTTATTAATCATTTTTTTTTTAATCGTTTCATTCGAGGATTACTTCACGACCAATTAAAAAAAAAAAAAATTCTACACGACGTCTCTTTTCTCGTTCAAAATCAATTTACACCCGCAAAGTCGTTATTTTTTTTCTTCTAAAACATTTCCAATTCATTTCACGGACAAAACGGTACAATCGATGAAAGATTAATTATTCAAATTAAAAAAGTTATTTGACAGTCGTGAATTTTGATTTTTCCATTTTCCAAAATTATTTAGAGCCCCAACAAGCTAAAGTTTGCACAAAGTAAATATTGGAGTAAAAAAAGCATTGACGTTCTATCGAAACGGTAATCCTGCGATCCCGTGCATTCTCGTTCGGAGCAGCAAGAAAGGGACGAGTGGAGGGAGGAGGGACAGTGGGCCTTTGATTGGAGAACGCGGAGTGAAAGTCCTCGAGATGAATAAATTGTTGGCGTGAGAGAGAGAGAGAAAGAGAGAGCGAGTAGGGGGAAATGAGTGGTATCGTTCAGTTGGCCCCGTCTCGTCGAGAAATTAAAGTGGTGGCTTAAGGAGCGTGTGCCAGTGAGAGGACCGCGCAAAGGATCGAGAAGTAAAAATGGGTTGCAGACTGACGGACGAGAATGTCAACGGAACGAAAAAATCCTCTCATATTGCGTGCAACATACCCATTGACGATCAACAAAAACTTCTCAACAATGAGCGTTACATCGACGTGAATTCACAAATTTATCTCGAATTTACAGATCTCTGTTATACCGTTCACGACTGTAGAGGCGAGTGTGAATTTTTCGTTTCTTTTTGTGTATATTTTTAAGGCTCTTTGAAATATACTCCAAAATTTTATGTACCGCATTCATCGACACTAACAGAAAACAAACCCAATTGGTGTAATTTATTAGTTTTATTATTTTATTTTCCAGCTTTTTTTCTACTAATTTATATTTCATTAATTTGTTCATTTATTTTTGCTAGCAAATTGCATTTTTAGGTAGAATCATTTTCGATATTTATTATTCAATCATGCTTTTTCCATTGATTTTTCATTTTTGGATTTGAAATATATTTCTGTGTAGAAAATTTAAAAAAAAATAGAAAACTTATTTTCTCGCGTGCCAAAGCAAACATTCAAGATTTCTTTTCTTTTCTTTATTTACGAGTGTGAATTTTTTATTTTCTTGTTGTGTATCTTTACGGCTCTTTCAAATGTACTCCAAAATGTTATGTACTGCACTAAATAACGATAACAGGAAACAAACCCAATAAGTGTAATTTATTAGTTTTATTAATTTGATTTCTATCAACATCTATTTTTTATGTTCATTTTCTGTTAATTTATTTTTACTAGCCAATTGCATTTCTAGGTAGAATCATTGTCGATATTTATTATTAAATCATTATTTTTGCTGTTTTTATTACAATAACATTTATGTACAACATAAATGTTATTATGTTGTACTGCACTAATTAACGATAATAGAAAACAAACCCAATAAGTATAATTTATTAGTTTTATTAATTTAATTTCTATCAATATCTATTTTTTATGTTAATTTTCTATTAATTTATTTTTACTAGCCAATTGCATTTCTAGGTAGAATCATTGTCGATATTTATTATTAAATCGTGCTTTTTTTCATTGATTTTTCATTTTCGGCTTTGAAATATATTTCTGTGTAGGGAAGTTGAAAAAAATAGAAAAATAAACTCCTCTCGTGCCAAACGAAACATTTGAGATATTTTTTTCTTCTTTCTATCTCTATTATACATTATTATCATATATTATTTTATTATTTATCGTGGTATCGAAGTTTCAATTTTGTCTAGGGACAATCTATGTTTCGCTATGTCGGAATAAAAAAAGATCTCGATAAGATAAAATCATTGGCGATATACGCGAGTACAAATCAAATGTTGTAGGAGATAAAGGAAGGCTGAAAAACGTTCGATGACCCAACGATACTCTATGCTTTTGCTTCAGTAAAAGATTACCCGACTTTCGCCGCTCGTAAAACCCTTAATAAGGCGGTGAAAAAAAAAATCCGTAATTCTTGACGAAAAGGCTCGCGTTTTAATTGAGTTACGCGATCGACATTAACTGCAGCAGATTAAAAATGTCTGGGATGCAATCGAATTATTTTTATGCAGGCCCCCGAATCGCGTGGTCGAAACAAACCCAAACAAAAATTGATTCTTTTTTTCTATTTTGAGAATTTTTTTCTGATGCATTTTTATTGTCTCTTTTGTTTGGGTTTGGTGCAATAGATAATTGGGTAGTAGGACAGATACTTAAATATGTGCATTCTCTCGATTCGCAGCGAAGGAAAAAGATATATTGCGAGGTGTCTCGGGGCACTTCCGGCCGGGAAAATTGACGGGAATTATCGGTCCTTCCGGAGCTGGGAAAACGTCACTTTTGAGCATAATAGCCGGCCTCCGTGGATCCAACGTCAAAGGCTTGATATGCGCGAACGGGAAGCCCAGAAACGTCGATGAATTCCGTAGATCGGCTTGTTGCATACCCCAAGAATTTGCCCTCTTGCCGAGACTAACGACGCGCGAGACCCTTTACATTGCTGCGCGCCTCAAACTTGGCAAACCTCACACCTCGCAGTCTCGCAAACTTTTGGTGACATTTTTGTTATTCAAAAAATCCTTAAAAATAACTTATTTTTTTCCATAGAAAGTCCTCAAAAATTCTCAAAAAAGGGAACCTTGTTTCTCGAAAATTAAAAATTTTTGAGTAAGGATTTTGATTTTTTTAAAATCGTGACAAAACGCACCTAAAAAAATCTTAATTTTTTCAGTGCCATAGTTAGAAGATTTCAAATTTCTGATAGCAATAATTCGAAGCTTTGTCGTTTCGGATTCATCCACAATAGTGCTTGAAATATATAAATATGATTTTATTTGTATTTATTCATTTACGGATATTTAATTTTCGTAATTATTAGAATAATTTTTTAATTATATTGAAAAGAATAATTTTAAAGAATTTTAAAGAAAATTTTTAATCATTTACATGATTCTATAAAGAATAATTTTTTAATTATTAGTATCATTTTTATAAATTTATTAGAATAAAATTGAAGTCATAATAATTATACATTTATAATAAATTTATGAATCATTCAAATAAAAGATGAATATAAATGTTTTTAAAAAATCAGATCGATGAGGTCGCGAATAAATTGGGCCTACTGGGCTGTATGGAGACGATGGCGGGTCAACTGAGCGGCGGTGAGAAGAAACGGCTCTCGATAGGCGTTGAGATACTAACGAATCCTGCGGTAATGCTCCTCGACGAGCCAACAAGCGGCCTCGACAGCCTCGCATCGAATCAGGTTCTTTTTTCAACACAACACCCACATTATAATGAATAAACGATAAACAGAACATCAATTATGAATAAACTGACAAGACCTAGAAAATTAGCATGTCAAATTAACCGACTCGACTCGTTCTTTGTTTTTCTCATTGGGCGATACTTCGGAGACAGGTGGTCAGTCTGATGAAAAACATAGCCGATACCGGTTGTACAATCGTATGCGCCATTCATCAACCCAACAGCCGAATGATCGAACAATTCGATGACATTCTCGTCCTCGCGGGAGGAAAAACATTTTATTGCGGGCCACGGGAAGACGTGCTCGATACTTTCCTCCAGGCCGGATTCGCCTGTCCACCTTTCTACAATATAGCAGAGTTCGGTAAAAAAAAGCAGTTAGAAATGGATTTTTTTCACATCAAATTTTTTCTTTCTTTCTTTTTAACTGTTTTATCGTTTTTATTGAAAATTTATTTTCTCCGGACGAGTATTTTGATGCCTTCATTTCCATTCAAATTTAATTTTGATTTTATTTTTATTCACCACATATGCAAAAAAAGGTTTATCTTTGTAGATAAGTTTATTTATCCAAATGAATTGTACAATAACACAAAATAGTAGTAATTGTTGAACTTAGATTTAGAATGACAGATTACAATTAGGGAAAAGGTGTACGAGATGATCCCCCTAAGAGAGAATGCTCGTAATTTTAAACATATTCAACATAATCAAGATCCGAAAGCGTTTACTGATCGTAAGATAGTAAATATTGCATATTGATCGTAAGATCGATGCCAGTAGGCATATTGATCGATCTTACGATTAGCATATTCGAAATTTTCAATTTATTAGGGTTTCAATAAAAATATTTTCTTTTTTTTGAACCTTTCATGAGGATCAGCTTGAACACCGGGGTGTTGAAGATGATCCTTATTGTACAATCCTGTTGTCATCCCCTATTGGGATGAGAACGGAATTGCCCCTATTTTGGGTTTGTTATTTTGGAAAAATTAGGTAAATGTAAATAAAAATTTGCTCGACTTTACAACACCTTTATATATATTAATCATAGGTATACAACATAAACTAAACTTACAAGTTAAATTACCTTTATAATATAAGTTTCATAGCACCCGACTAAGATTAAGGCGGGAGCCTGAGTTAGAAGGTCCGAAAAATCGTTTTTATTTTTGCAATTGTTTAAATCGATAGATAAACTATCCAAGAACGAATTTACAAAGTTACAGCGGCCAATTGTAAATATCATCGAAGATACGAGGCCAAAAGCAGAGAAGCGATTGATATTTGATATTGATATCTCCTCCTATTGAAATATTTGAAGCGCGTTTTCTCCAGTTTTCGTTTTCACGATTTTTCCAAATTGGCGGGCGTGATAGCAAAAAAAAAAACTAAACGACCCATTGAATAAAACCAAAGTTTCCTTCAGTATGAAAATCTCTTCTAAATGAATTAAAAAGTCGTTGAAAAAGTATTTTTTAATCATTTTTATAGCACGTTAAAGTGTGTTTTCTTAACACATTTTTTTTCAAACCTGATAAAAGTAATAATTTCACGCGTTTTTCAGCTTTTTCTTAATTAAACCAGAAGAAAAATATACGACAATTGAAAATGTTATTGGTTTATTTGGTTCAGTCTAGAATTACGAGCTGCATATTTCCTGCATTGCGCATATTATAAAGCCACAAAGACAACAATGATTGCAACTGACAGTATACAATTAAAGTTACTTAAGCTCAAAGTCAACTTTGCATTGGATCAACACCTCACAATTTAAATTTTTTTCCGTCAAAACAGGTGCACCGCCATCATGAATTGACTAACGTAGGGATGCGCCAGCGCTATGTTTTACCAAAGAATGCCACTTGATAGCATGAAGGGGGCATTGTCTTTTTTTTCGCAAAATTTACCGCTTTTTGGGAATTTTTTTGTGAAGAAAGTATACAACGGAAAACTTGTGAAACTTGGCATATAGTTTTATTGATCTGTTTACTACATACAAAAAAAATTTATTTGTGCACTATACATTGGATATGAGAACGATAACGTTCCCGACGAAAAACGAAAAACATCCCCATTTTTGAGGGTGCGTTTCAGCCCTTAAAACCGTTTTTCCGCCGATAAAAAAAATACGTATCGCTTACCTTTCGGTGCTTTATAACATATCCAAATTTCAACAAAATCGAAGGATGTCACCTGAGGGACGTTCCTTGTTAATCGGGTTTCCGTTTTGCATCTTTCTTGCTTCTTCCATCAGACGTTTCTTCGGCCATCTCACCTCTCCCATTTCCAATATCTTCCCTACACAATCGGCAGCTCTTTCTTCCATCATGATCTCTATTTCCTTGCACCCTGATTCCATTTTCCATATGTAGTCCGGTCTGTTCCTTCCCAGGTAGGAATTGACGATGAAAAAAGGGCTCGCCAAGCTCTGAAACAAGGCTCACATTTTTTAATTCAGGCTGAGCACCAGCCTGATTTCAGGCGTAGCTGAACCCCTGAATGATAACGCGGTTTCAGGCTGTTGCACACAGGCTTGACCAAAGGCTGGTAGAAAAGCCTGTACTAAGCCTGAAACGACGAAACAACAAGGTTCAAAACGAGCCTTAATGAAGCCTTCACGAGCATTTATGACCAAGCTTATCCCAAACTCTTCTCGAGGCTATATGAGGCCTGTTTTTAGTTTTCTATATTCTACATTGGGGTAAATTTAATAAATTTGTAAAGAATTCATTTTATTTATTATATATATTTATTATTCATTATATTATTTGTTATAAAATATATATAAAATATTTTAAACACAATACTTTATTTTATTTATTGTTTATGGGACACGTAATACACAGAGTGTACGCAAACCTCAGAGAGTGAGTATACACGAAATGTGTATGTGACGAGAAAAAAACTTTTTTGTGTACCTCATAAATATCGATAAGAGAATATGTTCAAATGTTCTGAGCTGCCTCCTTCGCTTTCGTTTTTCGTGCCTTCGCACCCGACAAATTTATTGCTAATTTTTTTTTTCATAAAAGTACAGAAAAAATATTATTTAAAATTTATTTTATTTTATCACAACCTGAAACTAGCCTGCATCCAGCCTTGATTTTTTAGCCTTAAAATTCACTGGCTGACTAAAGCTTGAAATAACCCTGAGTTTAGGCTAAGCAGCCAGTCTTGGTTCCAGGCTGCTCCAAACGACGCAATGAAACCTGGCCCAGGTCTGTCTCACTCAGGCTCGGTGAAACAAGGCTCGCACAAGTTTGTTTCCATCGTCAGCCTTTTGATTCCCTACCTGGGTTCTCAATCCCATTGCCATTTCGGTGAATCTGGCCTGCATTCTCTCCATTCTCTCCATCTCCTCTTCCAATCCCAGATTTCTACCCCATAAAGCAATCCGCTTCTTGCTATCGCCTCCGTCAATAACAGGCAATAAAAAAAGCAAGTTTAGGGCTCAAATGTGCTTTTGTTTTCGTTGCAGTGATCGAAGTCTCGACTGGACAGCGGGGCGGCGATCTTGACAGTCTCTATAGAATCGGCAATTCCAGATGTGCAGACTCGAAGATGCTTTACGATTTTTCGAAAAGACTCGACGGCTTGGCCGACGTCGTGGACTCGTCCGGTAATTCAAAGTGTTCTACGTCGTCCGAGGATTGTGCGGGAAGAATCTCCGAGGGCGAGACTTCATCCGCTTCAGTATGGGAAAAGCAAATTGTTCTGTTTTCTCGTGCAATAATTTGCATCCGAAGGGACAACGTAAGGAGGAAAAAAATGTCTTTTCAATTTCGATCGAATTTGATTTTTGACAATATCATATATGTATTTTGTTTTCAACAGACAATGACGAAGCTCAGACTCGTGGCGCACGTTATCGTTGCTCTGCTGCTTGGCCTCGTGTTTTACAATTTTGGCAACGACTATGCCAAGATACAGAGCAACATAGCGTGCATATTTTTCTTCCTGCTGTTTCTGTTCTTCGCCAATGCTATGCCCGCGGTGCAGATGTGTAAGTGACGCCTCGTCGAACAGTTGGAAATATTTCAATTTTAAGGCGTTATACGCAGTTGCAAGGCCAAAAAAAGTCGTTTTTCCATTAATTTTTTTTGGGAAACGATTTCATTTGGGCAAAACGAAAAGTATTAGGCAGTGTAGTGGCATCTTTTAGCTTTAGATTGGCATTTTTTATTTTAAAAAATATTCATTAACATTGCTCCGGCAGGAAGTCTCCTGAAGGTCCCCGAAAAAAAGGTGTCCGGCGGTGAGCAAAGTATCTCCGGTTTGGATTATCTAAAATGAAAAAACCAAAAAGACTCTTTTAGGGGTTAGATGAATCCAGGTATTGATCGAAGGAATAGTCGAAATTTTAATTTTTGACAAAATGGTGGCTCCGAAAAGAAACAATTTCGATTTTCGACCAAATTTTTTTCGTTAAATCGTTGAAAAAAAAATAGAAATAATTATCGGAAATCTTATTCCTTCGATCAATACCTGAAGAATATATCTGACATGGTTGTGTTAAAATTGCAGACCGATCGGTTGAGCCGTTTTTGAGGAATCGTGCTCACCGACTTTGACAACACCGTTTTGAGAAAAACGCGTTTGAAGTTTTAACAGTCGTTCTTTGTAGCGCTCCGAGCGTCCTTACAAATATGTGTGTATTTCCGCGAATATTCGCTGGATCGATTGAAAATTTTCAGGGAATATACTCACGTATTTGTCCATTCCGAAAATGCAATAAAAAAATCGATTTTTGAAATTTCTAACTGCGTATAACCCGTTAAGGGGCCATACCAGTGTGAACGCAGAAAATTTGGATGGTTTTCGGGAATTTTTTGGAAGAAACGTACTCAGTTAAATGTTTCGGAAAAATACGAATATATTTGGCTATATTTGACCTATATTACATCATTTTTTCATAGAAAAATATTGAGATCCAAGCGACTTATGCGCTGCCTTCGGAGGCGCCAAAAAAAGTTCCTCCACTGCTGACATGATTCCGGCCGATTGAGTAGCTGGAACCGAAAAAGGAAAAAAATGACGTTAAACTGGAAGGTATTTCCTGTACATTGACGTAGGGTTTTCGAAAAATATCAAAATCTAACAAAATGGCGTAGTTATGAAAAAAGTCTGTTTTCTTGCCTATAAAATGGTTGTTTTTTTCAATGCCAAATCGTCAATTTTCATCTAATCAAAAATATCCTACGTCACTGTAGAGTAAATATATTCAAGAGTGCTCAGTTCAAATTTCAAGTCAATCGGATAATTTCTTTTTGAGTTACAATGTCAGCAAATTAAAAAAATCGATTTTTGCAAGATAAAATGATTACAGATACGGCCTTGAATTTTTTACAGGATATTCGTAAAGGTATGTACTGTCGAAAAAGGAAAAAAAAATCGATTTTTTTAAAGTGTCACACTGGTATAGCCTCTTAATCATTTTTATTTCGGTTTTGTTTCGCAAACACATCATTTGACAAGCAAAATTTTATCAGTGTTTTTTAGGGTATTTTCATTTGAATGTGTTTATTTCAATCATTTTGATTATCGTATTATCTATGAATGACAATTTCGCAACTAATATTTTAACTCTTTCAATTGCAGTCTCTTAATATCAATATTGTTATTTCAACCGTTTCGATTAGCTCATTATCTCAGAACGACAATTTTGCAATTAATATTTTTTGCTTTTCCATTGCAGTCTCTTAATCTCAATATTTTTAGCGTTTTGATTATCGTATCGTCTCAGAACAATTTTGCAAGTAACCATTCGACAATTTATATTGTAGTCTCTTAGGCGCAATATTTTTATGTTAACTTTTTTATTAGTTCCCGTTGAGGCTGCTGTATTTCTCAGAGAGCATCTCAACAATTGGTACAGCCTGACCTCTTATTACGTGGCCAAAGTCGTCACTGACATTCCACTGCAGGTACTGATTTTTATTTCGCCCCTTTGACATGTTTTTCAACTTCAGTTTTTATCTCTGCTCTTTTTTCATATTAATACTTATTTATTTGTTCTTTTTTTCATTTGATTTTCTTCATTGTCTTGTAGCAACGCCGTTTCTCTTCGTTTTAGTTGGTCTGCCCGACGTGCTTTCTGCTCATCGCTTACTTCATGACAGGACAACCCCTGGAATACGATAGATTCATGCGAGTTTGGCTGATATGCGTTCTGATAACGATTTTGGCACAGTCCCTCGGCATCGTCACTGGCGCAGCTTTCGACACTCACGTAATTATTTTCGTCTCGTTCGTTCGAATTGATGACATTTTTCCGAATTACTCCATATTTCTATTTTATTCGATTTTTAATGACAATTATAATTAGAGACGTTTTTCTCAGGATATTTCGTAATTAATATTTTTCATTGTATGGAACTAACAATAATATTTTCTGTTTTTATTTCAGGCTGGTTGTTTTCTTGTTCCCGCGTTGAACATCCCGATGTTTTTGTTCGCTGGCTTTTTCCTCAAGCTCGACGAAGTACCGTATTACATGCAATTTTTCTGCCGGCTCAGTTACTTCCGGTATGTATATCTGAAAAATATATCGTTGCGTACATAACGAGTAGAAAAAAAATGACCAATATCAAAATAACCCAAACGAACTCAAACAAACCTGAAGAATATTCAAAGTGACATAACTGACCCAGCTTTGAAAAAATCAAAATCGCACGACATGAGTTCTGATTTTTTTAGGGTTCCGTACCCAAAGGGCAAAACGGAACCCTATTGCTGTCACTCTGCTATCTGCCTGTCCGTATGTCACGGGTCTCTAGCTCGTAAACGGAATGAGTTACAGACCTGAAATTGTATATTCTGTATAGAATGTTGACCCAAAAGCGAATATTGAATTAGAAATTCGATTATATTATTTTTCATGGGGATCCCATGCATGAAAAAAGAGCTGAAAAAATCTTACCCTGGCAAGTGGGGTGTCATTGTATAAAGCTCATTTAGTCGAGTAGAAATATACATATATAATTTTTATCTTTAAAGTAAAGAAATGGGGGCGTCAAAGTTGTCAGTTTTAGACCATTTTTGTTACGAGGGTCTACCTCAAAAACAAAACTAGTTAGGAATTTGGAATTTCTGTATATTATGGATAATACACTGTATTAAAACAACAAATACTGAAAACGCCGATTCATAATGTAGTGCATATCATAATTTATTGTATGCATAATACAATAAATGGATGATGAAAAAATATTAAATTATTGTTATTTGAATATTTACAATACCAAATGACTTATTTTTGGAGTCGATGCCAGCCAAGAGGGAGTGATTGACGTCACGGAAGAAACGAGATCGCAAATAAAAAAAGACTGTAAATCGTATATTTAATTGATTTCTCTTCGCCTCCTCTTTTTCTACCAAAAATGTCACCTTTTGTTACAAATGTGATAGAAATGTCACATTTAACACAGTTGTGATAAAATGTGACATTTTATCACAATTGTGACAAAAATGTCACATTTTATCACAATTGTGAAAAAAATGTCACATTTTATCACAATTGTGAAAAAAATGTCACATTTTATCACAATTGTGACAAAAATGTCACATTTTATCACAATTGTGGCAAAAATGTCACAATTGTGACCAAATGTGAGCAAAAGGTCACATTCGTGAGCAAATGTGGGCAAATTTCACATTGGGTGTAACCACTTCGGATGTTGGTGACCAATGTCGATGTCGGTGGAGTTCTATGTACTTTTCATCGATAGTTCGGTTCTTAGTTACGATTTTTTTTCCGTCAGGGCGGTGGGGGGCAACTTGATAAAACTTTCTCGAGTGTACCGTTGTAAATATTTGTCTGATCAAAAAAAGTTGTAAAGCTATTTAACAGAACTCTTGCGGGGGCAACCAGAACTCCGAAAAAAATTTCATTTTTCCGAAAAAAAAAATTTGGTTTCACTCAAAGCATTCCATCGTGCCATCAATCTACAGCTCAGTTGGAGGTAATAAATGAAAATGACTTCTAGTTGCCCCTTGCTTAGTTCTGGAGTTCTATGTCCTTTTCATCGATTCTTCGGTTCTTAGTTACGATTTTTTTCCGTCAGGGGGGTGGGGGGCGACTTCATAAAACTTTCTCGAGTGTACCGTTGTAAATATTTGTCTGATCAAAAAAAGTTGTAAAGCTATTTAACAGAACTCTTGCGGGGGCAACCAGAACTCCGAAAAAGAATTCATTTATCCGAAAAAAAAATTGGTTTCACTCAAAGCATTCCATCGTGCCATCAATCTACTGCTCAGTTGGAGGTAATAAATGGAAATCAGTTCTAGTTGCCACTTGCATAGTTCTGGAGTTCTATGTACTTTTCATCGATAGTTCGGTTCTTAGTAACGATTTTTTTTCCGAAAGGGGGGTGGGGGGCAACTTCATAAAGCTTTCTCGAGTGTACCGCTGTAAATATTTGTCTGATCAAAAAAAGTTGTAAAGCTATTTAGCAGAACTCTTGCGGGGGCAACCAGAACTCCGAAAAAAATTTCATTTTTCCGAAAAAAAAAATTTGGTTTCACTCAAAGCATTCCATCGTGCCATCAATCTACAGCTCAGTTGGAGGTAATAAATGAAAATGACTTCTAGTTGCCCCTTGCTTAGTTCTGGAGTTCTATGTCCTTTTCATCGATTCTTCGGTTCTTAGTTACGATTTTTTTCCGTCAGGGGGGTGGGGGGCGACTTCATAAAACTTTCTCGAGTGTACCGTTGTAAATATTTGTCTGATCAAAAAAAGTTGTAAAGCTATTTAACAGAACTCTTGCGGGGGCAACCAGAACTCCGAAAAAAATTTCATTTTTCCGAAAAAAAAAATTTGGTTTCACTCAAAGCATTCCATCGTGCCATCAATCTACAGCTCAGTTGGAGGTAATAAATGAAAATGACTTCTAGTTGCCCCTTGCTTAGTTCTGGAGTTCTATGTCCTTTTCATCGATTCTTCGGTTCTTAGTTACGATTTTTTTCCGTCAGGGGGGTGGGGGGCGACTTCATAAAACTTTCTCGAGTGTACCGTTGTAAATATTTGTCTGATCAAAAAAAGTTGTAAAGCTATTTAACAGAACTCTTGCGGGGGCAACCAGAACTCCGAAAAAAATTTCATTTTTCCGAAAAAAAAAATTTGGTTTCACTCAAAGCATTCCATCGTGCCATCAATCTACAGCTCAGTTGGAGGTAATAAATGAAAATGACTTCTAGTTGCCCCTTGCTTAGTTCTGGAGTTCTATGTCCTTTTCATCGATTCTTCGGTTCTTAGTTACGATTTTTTTCCGTCAGGGGGGTGGGGGGCGACTTCATAAAACTTTCTCGAGTGTACCGTTGTAAATATTTGTCTGATCAAAAAAAGTTGTAAAGCTATTTAACAGAACTCTTGCGGGGGCAACCAGAACTCCGAAAAAAATTTCATTTTTCCGAAAAAAAAATTTGATTTCACTCAAAGCATTCCATCGTGCCATCAATTTACTGCTCAGTTGGAGGTAATAAATGAAAATCAGTTCTAGTTGCCACTTGCATAGTTCTGGAGTTCTATGTACTTTTCATCGATAGTTCGGTTCTTAGTTACGATTTTTGTTCCGTCAGGGGGGTGGGAGGCATCTTCATAAAACTTTCTCGAGTGTACCGTTGTAAATATTTGTCTGATCAAAAAAAGTTGTAAAGCTATTTAACAGAACTCTTGCGGGGGCAACCAGAACTCCGAAAAAAAATTCATTTTTCCGAAAAAAACAATTTGGTTTCACTCAAAGAATTCCATCGTGCCATCAATCTACTGCATTGGATTGTTGGTACCGACTCCAAAAATCAGTTATTTGCTATTGTGAATATTTAAATGACAATAATTTTGTCCATTTTCATTATCAGCTTACAGCAGGAGATTGCACAGCTTTCTTTAGCTATCACCCCGTATGGTTTCAGTTTAGTACGACCTAAGAACTAAGACAGAAAAAGAGCATTGCCTAATGAAATGTCGAGTTAAAAAAAAGTTAATTGGTCATATGTACGGAACCCCAATTGAGCAAGGCCTTGACTCGTTTCTCGTTAATTAAGGTACGCGTTCGAGGGTATATTGCAATCGATATACGGCAACAATCGCACCGGTATGAGCTGCTCCGAGGACTTGTGCCTGATCAGAAAAGCCGACAGGATCCTCACCGAGATGGACATGCCGTCGACTTCCTTCGGCGTGATAATAGTCGCCCTGGTCGCATGGATCGTTTGTCTACACGTTACAATCTACTCGGTGCTGCGTTGGAAATTATACAGGATAACAAAGTGACACGGGACAGCAGTCAGTCGCGATTTCGAGTGGATCGATTTAAAACTCTTTAGTCGTTGAGGTTTTTTTCAACGAAACTTCTGTCTCGAATCTCACTCGTCGAAAATGACGAAGTTTAAACCATCCATTGGGAGAACAAATACAGCGAACTAATAAAGACAAACAATTGAAAATTGAGGTAGGAAAATTGAAAGAAAAAAAAAAACAAAAATAATGCATCGATAAAGGACGAGCAAGTTGAAAATCAGCTACTCTAGTATTTACCTATATCGAGTATCCGTTTTACAACTTTTGTTTCTTTTTCCAATTTTTATCAATTGGATCGTCACTTACCCATTAAGGTGCCTAAGAGTGTAATTGTACGAGAACACGTTGCTCAATAATGTACTATTATCACTAATAAGAGTAATCTTATCTTAATCATGTTTGTTTCTATTTTTCTATTACTGCGGAATGGCAACGATAATAATAATTATGATAAGGATAGTACATAGCTAAAGCAATGAATGTACATTGAGGGTGCTGCAATACGATTTGTACATTGACGATAAAAAACGAAATTCGTTTCTCGCAAAATTGTAAATATTCATCACTGCGAATGGGACACCCTTTTTCTTACAATCATCGTTAAAAAATTGAATTGTCGTCGGGATTTTTGGGCCTCAAGTAAAATGAGCTCCTCGTCGAAATGAGTCCCGAAAAAAATATCAACGATTACAAAAAGACATTAGGAGGTGAGATGCAGTCAGTTGCGTGAAAAAACGAGCATTTTCAATAGTTTTTTTTTACAGTCATTAAGTTGGTTTTACAAAAGTGTTTACACAGACTTTTTATGTTATATTTGTACTTGACTTGTACAAATTGTCAATGAAAAAATATTGATTATTTATAAAAATATCGCCATCTTTGTCCCCCTTCGGCATGGAGTGCTTTGCGGTGACCAACATAAAATTTTACTTGATCATCTGAAATAAAAAAAAAAACAAAAAAAATCATTGGTTCAATAATAAATCTAGTCCTTAATCGAAGCTTTTTTTTTCAAAAATCAACAAAATGGCGGCTTCCGACAGATAACTTTCGATTTTTGAATAAAAATCGCTCGTTTATTGTTTAAAAAAAATAGAAATTTTCAAAAAAAATTAAAATCCTTCGATCAAGGACTAGTTTTTAATGCTATAAATAAGCACACCAAATTTCATCAAAATCCATCGAGTGGTTTTTTAATTATAGTGGTCACCGACTTGAAAAACATAGTTTCGAGAAAAACGCGTTTAAAGTTTTTCGGATACGGTATTATATGTTCGTAAAATTTTGAGCTCGATGGATGAAGCTAAACTTTTTTTATGTATTTTAATCCGCTTCATTCGAATATCACAATTTTTTGCCGAAAAGTCGAGCATTCAATTGTTTATAGCCAATTGTTAAAACAATTTTTCAAAAAATTAAAGTTTTTCGGGATAAATTATTCTTTTTTAAATATTTTGGGCAATTTTAAAACGTAAGTAGTCCTTATAAAATTTCGCTAAAGTTCATAGTTTTTGAGTAATAAATTTTTGAAAATTTCTGAAAGAGTTTTCCAAATTTTACACTTGATGTATGTATAGAAATACAAATTAAAAATAGACTTACATCGAATCATCAATTCCTGGCACATACAATAGTGCTTCTGCCGATGTGGAAGCTTCCAAAATATCAATTCGTTGTTGTCTTCGAAGCATTCTGCCTTTTCGGGTATCATCGCTTGCGCGTTTGTCAGCCACTACCTGCCATGGGGACCCGACGCCCCTTCACTAATTGCGGGATATCCCGGAAACTATTCATCGGATTGACTTGAAATTTTCACGGAATATTTTCGAAACATCATTCTTCAAGCAAATGTAAAAAAATCGATTTTTTGAAAATTCTGACTGCATCTCACCCCTTAATAAAAAAAAATCGGATCCTGCAGGAAAATTCGATCAAGTGTTGGGGAAAAATCGTAACACACGAGAAATTTCCGCAACTGCGGTCTTTATTCAATAAATAAATAACGTAGCAAAGTACACGAATAATTCTGCAATCCCCGTGTTAAAATTAAATGCACCATCCCTCTCCTCGTTGAGCAACGTAATTAACTCAACTGAAAATCCACGATTTTCTATCACGGATTCGATCGATCTATAATTACACAATTCGAGACTACGTATCACGAATCTTTTCCGACTAATTGAGCATTTTTTTGTTTTCTTCGAATAAATGAATCCGCTGCTTGCAGGCGCAATGAAAATTCGAATTCGATGAACGTGCATAGATCGGAGAAACATTTCTTTGGACGATTTCTTCTTTTGCGGTATACGAAGAAAGATAAGAAAAAAACAACGACGAGCCACGCAATTTTTTCATCTCGAAGCGACGAGCTTCCATCGCAGCAATACGTATGCCATTATCCTCGTTATCACGAGAATTATACAGAGCGCACCGACGTCCCACCAAAACTGATCGCCCCGCATACCGATCTCGGTCATGAACTTGACCGGATACTTGAAGTGGCAGTAACTCTCGTCGCAGTCCAGCGTCTTACGGTCGAGACCGTATATCGAGCCGATCAATCTTAAATAATAATAATTTTAATTATAAACACAATTTTTTGATATAACAATCATAATGTTTACATTAAAATCGTTAATATAATAATAATAATAACCAAACCGAAATGCATTACCATATTTTTAAATTATTATTATTTCCATTTCATTTTAGGGGCCGTCCATAAATTACGTAACGCAATTGGGGCGTTCGGCCAGGCGTTACGGTCGACATACGTAGGGGTGGGGAGGGGGTCAAGGTTTGCGTTACGTCACGATTTTAAAATTGCCAGAAATAGCAAAATTTCTGCATGTTCAAGTTTTTAATTCAAATCTCGAATGCAATTATACCGTGGATAGCTCACAGCTTTCTATACGCAATGTCAATTAAGGGGGAAAATCACTGTGCAAGAACTTGCACAGTAGCTTTCTCACATCCCCCAAGCTAAATTCGAAGGACATTTTTTTTATAATTCTTGAAAGTACATGCATTGAAAAATATTTTGACAAAATTTTTATTCACAAGTCCGAAAATTGACGGAGTTATAGTCACTTTAGTGAGAACGGGTAGCGCGACCGGTTAGTGGCCTCAGTCCCTACAGGTGTGGCATCATTTACAATAGATAAAGTACAGACTCTTATTATTTTGCGAACTATCATGAAAATGAAGGACCGTCATATCGCCCGCGACTAGATACTTCAATGTAAGTATCGATATTCTAGAAAAAATCGTAACTTTATATCAAGAGACACGGAACGAAAACCTTGAACGCGTTTTTCTCGAAACTCGTTTTTTCGACCTTGTCCGAGCGAATACTTCAAAACTTATCAACCGATTTTCAATTTTTTTCAAACATTTTCGTAATCGCAGTGACTGAGGCTGTACGTATCCGCGTTTTTAACATTGATTAATTACTATTTTTAAAGACTGCTCGAATACTGAAAAAGGGCCTTGAAAATAAAAAAAATGTTCAAAATGTCGGCATTATGTAAAAAACAAAACAAAATAAAAAACGGCTACGCATAACAATAGCTACAGTTGTATAGATATCCATAAATTGTTGACTTTCAATTTACAGATAACCTTTCATAAATATATCGATGGGGCAATAAAGAGAAATTTTTTTTTGTCAAATCAAGGCATATATCTCGGTTAATTTTCAAGATTTTGACATAAAAATTGGTATAAAACCAGATGAATATATACTTCATAAAATGAGTATAAACTCGATTCTTTCATGATTAGTTATGTCTATGAAAAAAAATCGCAATTATTGACGACAAAGCACCCGTTACGTAACGGAATAGGGGGGGGGGGTCTGACCAAGCGTTACGGTCCCGTTACGTGGGGGGGGGGGGGGGGGGGAATTCGGAAATTTTGCGTTACGTAATTTATGGACGGCCCCTTATCATCACTATTGATATTATTATGATTATTATTTGCAGGTCGATACGCAAATAATAATAGTAATGAAATTAACCCTTCGACTGCACACTAGGTCATTTTGACGCCATCTCTTTTTCAACTGACTGTGTCGCAAAACGGGTTAATCTATTCGGCTCCAGTGCGGTGAAATTGAAAACGTTGTTTTTTCGTGGATTTTGGTGTTTTATTACTACATGTGAGTGAGTCACGATAGAAAATGCTCATAGATATTTTTTATGTTGCGCTACTATGGTAAATTATGTATTTAGAATGCCGATCATAAAACTAAAAGCAAGTGTCCGTTATGCAGAAGGACTATGCGCAACAAGCGCCGAATGTACTTATGCGTCGATTGCGGTGAATGTGAATGATAATAAGTCATGGAAGTGAAAAGAATTCGGAAAATATACGTTTTCAACAATTAATCTGTTGAAGGAGTCAATTTTTTCCATTTTTCACTGTGCCGAAAATGCTCAATTTCAAACCTCCGAATAAATACTTTTGGAAAGACCGTCTCCCTTTTTTCGTATCTACAAACCTTCGTCAAAAACCTCGAAAGATTTTAAAAAATATTATGAAAAAAATAATTTAATGTTTTTCATGCAAGTACGTATTTTTCAACGCATCTCCCATTTTTTACGAATGTTTGGGCATAAAAAATAAGTTTTGGCCCATGAAATAAGGATCATTGACTACAAAAAACGTCTCAACAAAAAAAATGCATATTTATCGAAATACAACGATCGAAAAAACGTCTGGGGTCCGATCGACCCCACGTGCAGTCGAAGGTTCGTAGCGGAAGTGTGCAGTCGAAGGGTTAAATAAAAATAACAATAATGAGAAAATATTGAACATGAATAACTGACCTGGCAAAACAAAAATATATAATAATATATAAATGTTATATATATAATAATATACAATATACAATAATAATAAATCACTGTGTGATATTTTTACGCCACGTTTATAATGTTCTTATTTTCATTTCCATTTATAAAGATTTAATAATAAATGTAAATGATATATGTGTGTACACATCATCAGCAATCGATCGACCTTCAATAATAATCATTTCAATTATCATTTCAATAATAATAACCTATATATACGCACATTCAATTTTTTTTAACTTCATACACACATTTATTTATTAACATCAACACATTACATTTTTATTTCATATTTCTCGTTTAATGACAACAAATTCAAATAACGAATGAGGCAAAATAGTTTGAAATATTCACTTACCCCTCGAGGCCATAGCGAAGATAACTTATGTGACTGCCCCATTTCAAGTAAGACGGCAGGTCCTTCAGGGACACACCGAAACCCGCGAACATCATTATCGGCACGGATATCGTTGGGCCCAAAAACGTGCCGTTCTAAAAACGACGATAATAATGATAATTTTTGCGAAAAGTTGCCCGGTGGCGTATGGAATGAAGGACAACAACAAAAAAAATGTGAACGTATACTCACGACCACGTCGAAAACAGCGCCGATCATGAGACCGAAGCTCTGGGCGACGAAGGAAACGAGCATGCTTATCGTGAAGAACATCGAGAACCTCGTTAATTCGAGTGGCTGACACGACATCAGATAAATAATAATCGTAAAGAGTAAGCAGCAGAAGACCGAGACTGGAATGTCTATTATGCTGACGGACGTGTAAAACATCTTCAGGCTGTACCAACGATTGAAGTGCTCCTTCTTCAGTATACTCATCTCCGTTGGGACTAAAAAGAAAGCGGAAATTCGTATTTTTCTTGTTATTAATTTTCTTTATTTATTCGCTTTTATTTCGTCATTTGGAATTTCCAGGTGAGTGGCTTACAGGTGAGAATGGTCAGCATCATCGTCGTCATCATGTGATGCATCAAAACCGTAAAGAGGAGATTATAATTTTCCAGGACTCGCGAGCCCCGACTGCCAGACTCCATGAACACAGCCCCGAGCATCAGACCCGTGCAAATACTAACGATTATCCGCAAGTGCGTGAGTGTCTTGAACGCCAAACACAAATCAAACGTCAGTCCCGTAATTTGATGTCATCGATTTTTTATCCAATATTTTCGTATGTTATTTTAACAATTGTAATGCTATTATAATATATTAATGTGACCATACGATTACAAACTGTACTCTTTTATGACATACACGTCATCAGAATGATAATAAATATACATCGAATATGTAATTGATGTTATAATACAATTAAATTAAATTTATTGGCATATAAAATCGTAAAGAGTTAAGGGGCTATACCAGTGCGACACTATCAAAAGATCGATTTTTTTTTTGCCTTTTTCGACAGTTTATACTTTCAAGATTATCATTATCATTCATATCAATATCATTTTATCTTGCAAAAATCGATAGTTAAATTTGAAATTTGTTTTTTCGTATTTTTTTTCAAATTTTTTATACTTGAAATTTGAACTGAGTACTCTTGAATATATTTACTCTAGAATGACGTAGGATATTTTTGATTGAATGAAAATTGACGATTTGGCATTGAAAAAAACGACCATTTTATAGACATGAAAACAGACTTTTTTTCATAACTACGCCATTTTGTTAGATTTTGATATTTTTCGAAAATCCTACGTCATTGTGCAGGAAATACCTCCCAGTTTAACGACATTTTTCCTTTTTCGGTTTTAGCTACTCAATCGGCCGGAATCATGTCAGCAGTGGAGGACCTTCTTTGGCGCCTCCAAAGGCGCTCAAGTCGCTTGGATCACAATATTTTTTTATGAAAAAATTATGTCATATAGGCCAAATATAGCCAAACATATGCTCAATTTTCCGAAACATTTAATTGAGTACTTTTCTTCCAAAAAATTCCCGAAAATCACCCAAATTTTCAGCGTTCACGCTGGTATAGCCCCTTAAGTCATTGGAAAAATGTTATTTCAATTGGACAAATTTAATTTACTGAACAAATCAGAATAATGATTAATATAAATCGACTATGTAATTAATATTATAATATAATTTAATTAAATTTATTGGCATATAAAATCGTAAAGAGTCAAGTCATTGGAAAAATGGTTTTTAAATGAGACAAATTTAATTCACTATTTACCGAGTCCCTCACAACTTTGATGTATCCCCGCCAGAGAAGTACCTTGAGCTGATGAAGTGACGAGGTAGCTTGGTGAGCAGCTTTGTGCCTGGACTTGCGTGCTCGAACTGGAGGATCGTTAGCTGAAATTTCAAAGGAGTCTTGCAATTTTATATCAATTTATCGATTAATTTATGATTCTTCGTAATTTACGACTTTTTGAAATATATTGACGAAATTATTGAAAATGTTACTTCGCTAGCCGACGATTTTTTAAATAACCGACTGATCGTTTGGTCATTTATTTAATTGAATATTATTTGATAATTTAATAATAAAAATAATAACCATCATCATCATCGTTATTCAACATTCTTATTATTATTCATAATAATAATAATAATAATAATAATAATAATCATCATCATTTTCATGATCGAATCGATCTTTTATTTCTGAATGAGGCTTCAATGGAATTATTTTCTACCTTTCCATTCTTTCGAATTCATCATAGCTGTACAATTCCGCAGCCACTGAACGCACTTGCCGTTCTTCGTGCCGGCCACCAACGCTTCGATCTTGTCCTCGCCGTATTCACCACACGCCAATTCGATAACTGCAAAATATTCATTTCATCGATGAATGAAGAATTAATTTTATTTCGAACATGTCGAATTCATTGGGCGGAAGCCACACAGGATATCCCATTTTAATTACGTCATCGTGCCATTTTATTCGGCCATCAATTACCGTAATCTGCCGGATTGTGGTACATGGGACAGGGCAGCTTGAGGCTCTCGAGATAAGGAACCAACTGACTCGTCGCACCCTGATACAAGCATTCTCCCTTGGCGAGGACGTAAACCTGCCGAGAAAAAGGAAGTCACCAATGGCGATCTTCTCGCGTAATTTACGATTGAGGGATCATCGGTGTAATATTTTCAAAAAAATCGATTTTTTTGCATTTTGCATGTATAGATGGTTTTAAACATGCTGTTTAATTTTGGGGCCGAAATTCGAATAATTTCGGCCGCTACAGTCAAAGTTAATGGTTCGATTTTAACGAAAAAAAATCGAACGATTAAAGACTACATTTTTATGTATTAAATAAGCCTGCAAAATTTCAAGAAGATCGGTTCATTAGTGTTCGAGTAATCTTGGTCACCGACTTCAGAAATGCCATTTTGAGAAAAACGCGTTTAAAGTTTCTCTTTCAATGCTCTTTCGACGCGGATTCTTCTCTTTCAACGCTCATATCTCAGTCAATTTTGTTCGGATCGACTTGACATTTTCAGGACATATTCTCAGATACTTGTACTTCAAAAAAATGCAATAAAAAAAATCGATTTTTTCAAAATCGCAAGTGGGGGTAACCCGTTAAATCAATTACGAAGGAATCACCTGATCGAACAGCTGGAAGAGCGAGGCACTTGGCTGATGAATGGTGCACACTATCGTTCTCCCTTGACGCGCAAGGATTTTCACCAAATTAACCACCTGCATGCAGGAAGAACTGTCGAGTCCGGTAGTCGGCTCGTCCAGGAACATCACCGACGGATTGTTCACCAATTCCAATGCTATCGACATTCTCTTCTTTTGGCCACCGCTCAATAGCGCCGATCTCGTGTGTACGTGCTCTTGCAGACCGAGAGTCGTCAGGATCTCCTTGATCTTTTATCGCAACGATTCAAAGTACCAATTGACAATTAATCATTTCATGACACTTTTGACGATAATTATTACATGTTGTTTATTTTTAAAAAATGATCACCGATGATGCTGAATTCAAAATCAAATTGATTTATATTCGTCAATTCTTTCTGCAATTTTAATTAAATTCACCGATATCAGCCAGCGTTTTCATTTCCAAAGTATTGGTAATCCGAAATAAAATCGGTTCCAGGTGGAAAAATAATTAAGTTGAGTAATTGATTATCGTAATTAGTATCATTAGTTAAAAACAATATTATCATTGTTATAATTATTATCGTAGTCATTAACTTTATGTTTATTATCGTTTAATATATTTTTTTTTATATCATTACTACTATTATTATAGTCACGATCTATTGCCATTGTTGTTATTCTGATCATAGAATTATTGTTACATCAAACCTTGCATTAAATAGTCCTAACAAAAATTAAGTTTAGTTTCAATGAGAAAGAAAGAGACCAGAGGGCACTCACTATCGATTCTTTCTTACTCCTCGATGTGTCAGTTCCCAGTTTCAAGTCTGCCGACACCCTCATGTTTTCCTGGACAGTCAAAAGTGGCTGAAGTCGATCGTCCTGGGTTATATACGCGCTCGATCTGCGACAATCAAGTCATCGTGCAATATACTCCAAAAATTACTCCAAAATAATGTATACTCGTAAAAAATGACAAGTAGATATATGTATACTCCATCAAATTTATTCACAATACCGAAGGCGAAATAATACAATTATTCGAAAGATTTCGGAAAACATCTAAAGAATAAAAATAATAGTTTTAAAAATACACAACGCTATCAATTGGAAGTTAAAAACGAAAAAAAAAATTTTGCACGAAAGGATGGAAATATATTTATTTAAATGAAATTTAAATATACCTCCGAAAATTGTCCAAATCGCGTATCCTTCTATTCACGTATACCGATCCTGAAATTCCGGTCAATCTGTAACCCGATAGAATGTCGAGGAGCGTCGATTTCCCGGCACCGGAGGGACCCATTATCGCGATCAGCTGCTTCGATGGCAACCTACCACTGACACCGTGAAGAATTTCTTTCGAGCCTAATCGTATAGAATTCATTCTAGTCAAATTAATTCGTTTAAACAACTATCTTATTTTTTTTTTCAGAGATATATCTATATACAAATTAATAAAAAATGCATTTATAGAAATAACATTTCGGAATGTTGTTGTATATACAGGGTGTCCTGTTATGAATGGATAATTCTGCAATTGTCGAGGGGTCGGATCATGTCCTACTATATGCTGGAATTTCAGTTTACTAAAAGTCCCTGTATATATATAATATATTATTATCGACATTCTCTTATAATATATATATATATATATATAAGTATACATTATATTTTTATAATATTAAAAAATATAATATTATATATATATATATATATATATATATATATATATATATATATATATATAATAATATTATAAGAGAATGTCGATAATAATATATTATATATATACAGGGACTTTTAGTAAACCGAAATTCCATTTGCATTTATAAATTGCATTTATAAAAATAAAATTTCGGAATGTTGTTTTATATACAGGGTGTCCTGTTATGAATGGATATTTCTGCAACTGTCGAGGGGTCGGATCATGTCCTACTATATGCTGGAATTTCAGTTTACTAAAAGTCCCTGTATATATATAATATATTATTATCGACATTCTCTTATAATATTATTATTATATATATATATAATATTATATTTTTTAATATTATAAAAATATAATGTAAACTTATATATATATGTGTGTGTGTGTGTGTGTGTGTGTGTGTGTGTGTGTGTGTGTGTGTGTGTGTGTGTGTGTGTGTGTGTGTGTGTGTGTGTGTGTGTGTGTGTGTGTGTGTGTGTGTGTGTGTGTGTGTGTGTGTGTGTGTGTGTGTGTGTGTGTGTGTGTGTGTGTGTGTGTGTGTGTGTGTGTGTGTGTGTGTGTGTGTGTGTGTGTGTGTGTGTGTGTGTGTGTGTGTGTGTGTATGTATGTATATATAACATATTATTCGACCGTTAATAGTGTGATAGTTTTAGTTATCAGCCCATTAATAATAATAACAATAATAAACTTATATAGATGAAGTTCAATAACAAATTTTAGAAATTGGATTGGAGTTGGCAAAAAAGATATTTCTTTGTTAAATATATATATAACAACATTTCGAAAAGTATTCATTCACTTTTATTAATTTTTTAAAATTTTTTCCCCTTTTGGTTATGATTTCCAAAAAAACATTTACACAGTGTAACTATTTCAAAACTTGACGCACTTGATTAATTTATCGACACATGAGCAGAGTGTTGTGGAAAAAAAAGGTGTTTGATATTTGACATTTAAAATTAATCAGAAAGGGAATTTAAAATGAAACAAATATTGTTATTTTTTTAATGTACGAAATGAAAATGTTCCAGTTCGAAACTCAAACATTTCTTATGAATTAAATTTCGTTTGCAAAGTTTCCCCATACTTCGAGGGGGGGGGGGAGCTTCTGCACGGTATTTACCTTTTCTCCAGCCGAGCGACACGTTGTAGCGTATATTCTCGAAGAGTATATCGGAGGATTGACTACCGTTGAAGGTGGCGAGATGACTTCCATTGGTGGTTCCATTGCCGGTGGAGTCTAGCTTGTTGGCGATGATCCGCGGCGGACTCTCCATGGTCCTCGGTGTTTGTTGGCTCGTCTTTGGCTCTTCCGGCACGCTCGAGGCCTCGTGCAACAGGACCTCCATCCTGGATCCTCGAGGAACAACGGCAAGCAGGAATGGTCGGCTCCTTCGCGTATCTCTCCCGTTTCACTTCACGACGCGATCGAATGAGCACTCGCGATCACGACCAGCACGCACCACCGATATATCTGGAAGACAAGAGCAAAGGATTTCGAACGACTCGCGAGCCTCATCTCCTCTCTCTCTCTCTCTCTCTCTCTCTCTCCCTTTCTCTCTCTCGCGTCACAGAGTATACATTTTATTGTCCCGCTCTCTTTCCATCGTAGGGGGAGAACAATTCTATTTCGCGATTCCCAAGTGACCTCATATCGTCATACAACATTTTTAATGAAGGTGGATCAAACGACAAAGAAAGAGGGAGCGAGAGAGAGAAAGAAGGGCATTGATGAACGATTAGATTAGATTAGCTGAAATATCGCGATGGACTCTAGGGGGAAAAAAAACCGATCGCTTGTCTTTGGGAGATCGAAGACCCCGCGAGCTCCGGAGGTTGCTGGACTCCGATCTAAAGTCCACTTTATTGCTGTGTATGCATGAACAAGCTCTTAGGAACGCGTGTATGTATACATTCGTTCCGAGATGTCAAATCATTTTCTCTCTCTCTCCCTCTCTCTCTCTCTCTCTCTCTCTCTCTCGCTATCTCTCTCCCTCGCTTCGCGATATATCTGAATGGTCACGAATTCCCCAAGGACACCTTACTATTATTATTATTATTATTATTATTATTATTATTATTATTATTATTATAGTTCAAAAATATTATTATTATCGTTACTTTATGATCATTAGTGTAGAATCATTTTATATTTATTATCATTATCATTATTATTGTCCTGTTTATTCTGAAATTACATCGATCAATTTATGATTCTCCATCGCACTATTATCAACTACAGAAATTATTATTATTATTATCGAATTCTTATATTATATTATTATCGTTATTATTATTATTTTTGTTGTTGTTGTTGATGTTGTCGTGATAATTATTCCTATTTTATCATTTTTATTTCTATATTCACTTGTAATTATTATTATTACATTAATTAATATCATTTTATAATAATACCTAGTTATATGATTTATTCATCAGTTCCTTACTATCATAACATCTGTCCTAATAATTGTTATAATATTATACATTTTTTTTTACATTTTTAATTAATAGACTTTATTGCTTCAGGCAACGCACTTCCTCAATTTGCACTGGGAAACATTCACCTTGAAAATTAATTTTATCATTGTTGTGTGAAAGTGAAAAAGGGAAAAATTAATTTTATTATTATTATTATTATTATTATTGTAGACATGAGAGTGTATAAGAATGCCATATTGTTATAATTATTATTACTATTATTTCAGGTCGAATTTGCATTCGATTGTGCGTACACTCGCGATCCGTCACTGTTTCCACAATCGTAGCTGCACAAACGAGAAAACGTGAAATTATGTGTGTCAATGGAGAGAAAAAAAAACAGATGAACATATAAACAAATCAGAGGCAAAAAAAATGGTCAACACTCTATCGAATTCGTCATGTGCGCATCCTCGCTATTTGTCCGATAATAACACAATAATAACGCGTCGGTTGTGAAGAAGGAAAGAGGAAGGAGAAAAAGCAACAAAGAACTGAGAAATGCTCGGTATAATAGAGGGCGAAACAAAAGGCGATAAAGACACAAACACACACGCATCCCGTCCAGTGATTAATTGCGTGCAGTAAGTAAGTTAATCACGAACTAGTGGCCTTTCGTGTTTCTCGTTTGCACACAAAGGAATAATGGTAATTGCAGCTGCGAACGATTCGAGGATTATTCGTGGTTTCGGGAAAAAAACGAGGTTTACGTTGTTGGGAATTGCACTGATAGTAGGTTTTAAGTATTAAGGGGACGGGGAAGAGAGTGGAGGCAAAAGTTTGCACATAATAGCCACGCGTAGTTGAGATCGAGAAATTGAAAAAAAAAACCTGTTATCAAACTCGATTCGACCCTGCTCCGTTTCACTCGCAATTACGTGTGTGTGTATATATATATATATATATATACACGTATGTTCAAATGTTCGCTACACTTTTATATCTCTAGGATTCTGCATATCTTGAGCTTTCGACGGAAGTTGAACGACGAGTTCTTCCGCCCAAGATATCGGACGGTATTAGCAATGAGATAATACGATTTTGATTTACATTGGGGTTATTTTGTTTATAATTTACATACCTGAATATATATATATATATATATATATATATATATATATATATATATATATATATATATATATATATATATATATATATATATATATATATATATATATATATATATATATATATATATATATATATATGTACAGAGTTCGCTAGGAAGATCGATGCAAAGCCTTAAGGGGGTGATAGGTCACCTCGTTAGGAAAATATTTAACCTAGGTTACCTTAGTCCAAAGTCTAAGGATTTCGAGTTATCATGGTAAGTATGATTTTTGGAAAATTTCTCAAAATTAGGTAGATATGTTCCTAACGAGGTGACCTATCACCCCCTTAAGGCTTTGCATCGACGTTCCTATCACCTTTTGTATGTATATGTGTGTGTGTGTGTGTGCACAGCAATGCGCACGCATACGGACATACACATTTAATTCAGGTACCATATAATCAACAAGATTATAATAGAAAAGTAATTTGTACGCGTTAGAACACCGATAATACGACTTTTTCAATTAATTACATTTATATGTATGTATTCACATTTATCGATATATATGTATTTGAGTACGTAGATTATAAAAAAATAAGGCATAATAATAAGTAGATGGATCATTTAAAAATATTTTACAGATATAATTATGCAACTTTATAGATGCATATACATAATATTTTTCTAAATAATATACGTCCATATGTATATATAAAGATTGTCATATAGATATTATTACTATACTGATTACTATACCAAGTGTCCCATTTCAATACACCAGATTTATCCCGGAAAATACTGGTCCGATAAAATTTTGAGTATAATAAAACTTTTACGGTTCAAATGAGGACGTCAAAAAAAAATCTTTTTTGGTCCAAATTTAAAAATGGTGACGTTAAGATGGCCGACATGTTTTTTTTTTTTAATGGGAGCGTGAATTTTTTCACCAAAACATTTGTCAGACCGCTTTTAACAACTTTTGTACGAAAATTTTTTTGATAACTTTTATAATTTTTAGGTTAGGATACCATTTTTTTACTATTTTAGCGCCATCTAGAATGTACCACGAGTAGGTAAAGTTTTCAATATTCCTAGTGTAAGTGTGCGTGAGTTTGTTTGGTTTGTTTGATAACGGAAGTAACGAGTCGCAAAGGCCTAATGCTTGTTTGGGTTTGTTTGGGTTGTCGAACAAACCCAAACACACAAAAAAACTCCTGTACCTTCTTACATTCTGGATAGCGCTAGAATAGTAAAAAATTGTATTCTAACCTAAAAATTATGAGCGTTATCAAAAAACTTTTCCTACAAAAGTTGTTAGTTTTGGCCTGGCAAATTTTTTGGTGGAAGAACGGACGTAATGATACGTAATGATACGGATGAACGAACTCTGTCATCATTGCTTCATTATCCCATTTAAAAAAACATTTTGGGCGAAAAAAAAGATTTTTTTAAATCCTAAAAGTTTCATCGTACTCAATACTTGATTGAAGCAATATTATTAGAGACAAATCAGGTGTAAGATTAAAGTGGGACACTTGGTATGGATATATCATTTGTAGGTGGGGCATGATGTTTAATTTGATGATGAAATAACAATTCACAAAAAATTAACAAAAATCGCTTCGAGCGCAATTATTTTTTGTTTATTCGACAGCAGAGAATCAAATATCTTCGTACATTGCTTTAGTTTGATGAAAAAAAAGAGATAATGATCTGTAACATGTGCATGCTATCGTGAAAAAAATCTACGAAGAATTTCATGACGAGTTTTAATCGTAGCCCGATCACCTTTGTACGAAATAAAAGGAACATCTTGAATTTTCAATCAACGTCCGTTATCGAAGATGTACATTGGTGAATCGATAAGTTATCGCTCGATTGACAAAGCGAGGCTCGCCCAAAATGCCAATTCGAGCGATCGAGGGCTCGGACAATTTTGGGATACAAAAACGTCAAGTGAGTATGAAAGGAAAAAAAAAAAACAAGAAATGATTGCCTCATTATTCCATCGTTTTCTGTCATCATTACTCTAGGTATTGATGTCTTCATAGAAGTAATTTTCAATGTCCTTAATCACAGGTTTATGATCTCATGAACACGCGGAAGACCGGTGATCGTTCAAAGTGCACGAAAACAATTGCACCTCTTCCATCCGCAATGTACGAATATTATCTCGATCCGCGAGTCAGGAAATTCTCAAAATGATTAATTATTACGGCAGTTTTTTCCTATATATTTTTCCATCATTTCTCGTGTTCTTCGTTGTACATTTATCTTTCATATCACTAACATCTTTTATTATGAATTTTTGTCCGTCCTCGTCAATCGTACTCGTCATATAGACACTTTTTATCTGTACACTAGATCGAGGAATATTTTCGTTTATATTTTTCAAGTAATGTCAGCTCCTTCAGCAATTATAAATTAAAATGGAACCGTCATCAATGAAATTTTAGAATTAATTAAAAGCTCAATTATAATTTTATTGTACAACTATAAGTTTATTCATTATTGTAAGTGTAATTCCATAGCATTTTCATGTTACCCAAATTTAGTAAATAAACATTACATAATATAATTGCGGAAGCGAATATGAAAAATGAAACGTCCGTGTTGTCCAACAGTGTCATCTCCTTGATAAGCGTAATATTGTGACAAGTACTGAAAAGTTTTACGTATTTCGCATTGACGCACTTAATACGGAGTGGCCCCCTCCCTTTGATGCGTACGACATAAACGTACATATATTTATGGATATTTTGTTCAGCTACACTAGTCGATAAGCATATGCATATGTATATCGAATGCGATTTAGTTTAAATGGACCACGTAATGCGAAAAATGTTAGAACGACAATGTATGATAAAGAAGCCTGCACGGTCAACGACGATCCAAAGTTCATCAAAGTATAACGCGCACGTTCTTCACATTGCCGGTATCTCTGACTCACTAGGAGTAGTCTCTTTTTCTTCCTTCGCACAACGATCACATGCATCATGCACGCAGTCTTCAAACTTTACTTTTTTAGGACTTAAAATATATCGACATCCTGATCTGTAAATTTTACACTCGTTTTATGTAATTTAGTTATGCTTGGCTTATAAGCATACATAAAATTGTAATTCTATGTACAATCAAATGCCTCCCCCCTAGACATTCGAAAAAATGAATGAGGCATTCCACGTCACTTCAGCCAGTGAAAAAAATTCACAAATAATTTTTAAAAATCGAGTTACTTTATTGAAAAATATCCACCGAGTGTCGAAGTTTTAATTTCTGACGTTTTTTCTCGTTGATTACCATTTTTTAACATTTTTCCATGCAAATGGCTGTATCTTTGGCAGGATTTGACGTATTTACATTCGTAAAAAACGAAAATGTGCGTCTTTTTCTAGCCTTCCAGAAAAAAATTCATTTCGATTTTATTGAGCAAGTCGAACGTCCGTTTCAGGGCAAAATATGCAAAAATATTTTTTTTTCCCAAGGAAAGGCACTCGTTATTTTTTTTTTAATTTCCCGAATTGTAAATACAAAAAACGGATTTTGGGTTTTTTTAATATTATGGGATTCCTAAACACCGTGAAGTAACAGCTATTTTTATTCAAATTTTTTTTAAATTAATATCCGATTGAAGAGTGTGGAGCACTCCAAGGCTCCAATACAGCCGACATATATGTCATATGTATTTCAAAAACCTGGTAAACATACAGCGAGTGCTCCATACTCTTCAATCAAATATTAATTTAAATAAAATTTAAAAATAAAAATAGCTGTCACTTCACGGTGTTTAGGAATCCCATAATATAAAAAATACCAAAAATCTGTTTTCGGTATTCACAATTTAGAGAAATTCTTAAAAATAAAATAACGAGTGTCTTTCCTTAAGAAAAAAAATATTTTTGCATATTTTGCCCTGAAACGGACGTTCGACTTGCTCAATAACATCTAAATTAATTTTTTTCTGAAAGGCTAGAAAAAGACGCACATTTTCATTTTTTACGAATGTAAATACGTGAAATCCTGCCAAAGATACAGCCACTTGAATGGAAAACTATTAAAAAATGGTAATTAATGAGAAAGAACGTCAGAAATTTTTTTTAAATGTCGACACTCGGTGAATATTTTTCAATAAAGTAACTCGATTTTTCTAAATTATTTGTGGATTTTTTTACTGGCTGAAGTGACGTGGAATGCCTCATATAAGGGTCTAGAATGTCTCCAATTCACATTTTCCCCATTCTCTCTCTCCCATCTTACACTTTTCGGGCCTATTAACTGCAGACGCCCTTGTGTACAACGAATATGTTTTTATATTTAAATTTGCATATAATAATTTTATGTGATGTATGCCAATATACATAAGTATATCAAATAAAAATACGATCTGAATCCAAAACAATTCAATGAATGAGACTTAAAACCTAAACAAAACGAAATTCGACCCAAAAGATCACGAGCAAAGCGAGAAAAACCCAGAGGAACTCAAGTAAAGCAACATTGTTGCAGACATTTAGACATTTTTCGTGTATGTCGATGAGATACCGACATATACAAGAATTGGGAAATCGTCTTAGTTCAGAACGTTCCGCGAACGTCTCTAACGTACCGACTGATGGTAAATTGCCGACCTTTCTGAAAAAATCAGACATTTCCCGGAATTGAAACGGTTTCGTGAACGTCGGTAAGTTATCGATTAATGATAACTAACGGCCTTATGCGAAATTTCAGAATTTTCTCCGAAATCGAAACTTTTTCGGAAACTTCGGTAAGGTACCGACAGATGGTAACTTACCAAAATTTCGCATTTTTTAATATCTTTCCCTAGTTTAGACGATTTTCACAAACGTCGATAACTTACCATCAGTCGGTAACTTACAATCATTCGCGGAGAAGCTTGAGTAACATTCTGAACTAAGAAAATGTCGGTAACTTACCATCAGTCGGTAACGTAGCGACAATTTTAAAAATCTATCCTTGACAAAAATAGCAAACTTTTCACAAATGTCAGTAATGCATCGACACTTCAAACAGCTTTGCACTCCGACTATTTGCAAAGTTTTGATATCTCACCAAAACTATAAATAAAAAAGATGTACCGATGGGAAACACTTTTAAAAATGCCATCGCCTTGCGATTTTCTGGTTGTTCCGGATTCTTTGGATCGATTTGATCTCGATTGCATTAGATTCACAACATTAGTTTGTTGCCTTATTTGTGCTTGAGGGATTCCTTTAACGAACCCGAATATTGAACACTCAACTGGTTTTCGTCTATGATCAAGTAAAACTACATCTCCGTATACTGGTAAAACGTCAAGTCAAGTTACCGAACTTTTAACAAAAAATTAGGATCCTAAAGATCGTCTAATTTTTACGGCGCTTAATGGAGATGAAACGCTAGCCACATTTCTATCTAATATTTCATACACTAAATACCTCTAGATGCCTGATATAAACTTCTCACACGTGTAAACAATTCTAAAGATTTCGCAACGACAATAAAAACAGGGGGTCGCCGAATGTTTAAGGAAAATATAGTAATATTTTCTTCTTAATTATAGTAAAATATAGTAATACTAAACATAGTAATATTTAGATAGATAATAATAGATTCTGAAATATACTGATAATTTATTCTTAATAAATTCTTGCGCTAGTCGCATTTTTGTAAATCTCATCAGTAGATAAAACTTATAAAAACGCGACCAGCAGAAGAATTTTGGTAGCAGCGACTTTTCAGAGAAAATGTAAAAATGTCTAAATTCATCAAATTTGCGGGTAATTTTTTATTCCAGTTCATCGTTGGGTATATCAATTGATTGTGACTTTAAAAAAAATTAAGTGCCACTATAATTTACCAATAATTCAGAAGTCGACTTATCTTTTCGTTCGCATGGGTTTTGTGCTATAGCACAGGCCTGTAACAAATAACGTAAAACAAGGACATATTCTTCAGATGTGGGATATTCGAGTGTTCCTGTCGGATGTCTCTCTCACGCCTGTGCCTCTCGTGCCTTCCATCTTCCTCGTTAGTCTGCTCTTCGTGTTTGCACTTCGTGCCCTCTATACCACTGTACTCCAAGATATTTTTTCACCATGATGATAATTACCGTCGAGAAAAGTGAGTTTTTTGCTCGTTTCCACCCTGGGATCACAAGTACATAATTTTCGCGCCTATCCCGCAATTATACGACCGACGTTTTCAGGTGCTTTACTTCTCATAATTACGGAGCTCACGGGTATCAATGACGTTCTCTCCTCTATCGATACACGCGATAAAGAAGACAACGCGCACATGGCGCAATAAACACGTCACCACCAAAAGAGCGGAAAAAAGGCACCATACACTTTCCACACACACACACACACACACACACACACACACACACACACACACACACACACACGCACACACACATATTTTCATTATATTCCTAATCAATCATGAATTGAAATGTCATGCGATCGAAGTCTGTACGGATAAGACCTTGACGCCCTCTTGCTACCCATTATTCAGTGTTTCTATTCCTCGTTGATTTTTTTCCCCCCCCTCCTTTCCGCTGCCGCGAAAATGACAAATCTCGAGAAAAAATGATGCTTATCATAACAGGAATGTGGACACACTGCGCGAGATTGTTTTGCTCATGATGCTTCATATGCATTCCAATGTCCTATTGACGTTTCAACGGGACCGCTGTCATCACAAGCTCTGCCTGAGGACCAAGAGATAAGAGGGCTATCGTCAAGCGTATTTTAAAACATCGATACAACGTATGCGATCTTGTTTTAACATTTCATGTTGCACATTACGCATGCGGTTTTTCCATACGATATATACATATAAGCAACGTCAATTGATCTTTGCTATGTTAAGAGTCATCGAAAAGTTTTCATTTTATCTCCATTTTTTATTATTTTTGAGCATCTACGTTTTCTTATTTTTATTTGTTTTCAATAATTTTTCCACGATATATATATACACACACGCAGGGTGTCCTGCTATGAATGGATAATCCTGCAACTGTCCATAGGTCAGATCATGTCCAACTAAATTCTGGAATTTCGGTTTAGTAAAAGTCTCGCGGTTTTCGAGATTTTGGGCTTTGTGTTATTTATTGAAAAAAATAATCTGCTTTTGTTTTTTCGCGTGCCATTTCTACAAATGATGTAATTCGACAATGATTAAGCTACTTTTCAACGTAACTGGCACGATATGCGTAGTACATTTTTTTGACACCGCAGGCTATCAACGTCAGATGTTCGAATTGGTTTTTATGAAAATTCTGCATAAGATCTTTTTTCATAAAGTTTCCTTAACATTCAAGGCTAAAAAGAAGACTTTTCTAGATAAAACAAATAGTCAAGAGGATTTTTGAAAAACGGGTAAAAAAAGTTATCATTCGTAGAAATGGCATGCGAAAAACCAAAAGAAGATGTTTTTTATCTCTGCTTAGGGCCCGTGCTAGTGCTCTGCCGAAAAAAAAACAACTTCATACTTCCAAATAAATGGAAACAATTTCATCAATTTACAGTAGAATTAATACATT